>WNWU01000054.1:2356451-2396329 GCA_012654045.1 Ptyas mucosa | reverse complement strand
GACTAGACTAGACTAGACTAGACTAGACTAGACTAGACTAGACTAGAATAGAATTCTTTATTGGCCAAGTTGGGGCTGTTGATCTCGCTGTTGCAATCTTGCGAGATCCAGCCATGAATGGTGTGCATGGGCTTTTAATGTTTTTAAAATGTTTTTATAATGTTTTTAAATAATTTTCCTATGTTCTTTGTTGTATTATCTTTTGCTGTAAGCTGCCCAGAGTCCCTTGGGAGTTGGGCGGCATAGAAATTCGATAAATTAAATTAAAATTAAATTAAAGTATGGTTGGACACACAAGGAATTTGGTTTGGTGCCTACACTCTCAGTGTACATAAAAGAAAAGATACATTTGTCAAGAATCATAAGGTGCAACACTTAATGATAGTCATAGGGAACAAATAAGCAATCAAATCATATTAGGAAACAATCAATATAAATCGTAAGGATACCAGCAACAAGGTTACAGTCATACAGTCATAAGTGGGAGGAGATGGGTGATAGGAACGATGAGAAGATTAATAGTAATGCAGACTTAATAACTAGTTTGACAGTGGTGAAGCCATGAAGCCTGCTTGAATGCACATATAGCCTGAGCGATAAATTGTGTATTTAATATATCTTACTCACAAATTAGCATGCATAGGATTGTAGCCACTTACAGGGAATCAGGGCCTGCTTTAAATTTTATAATCTGTGGTTAATGGAATTGTCAAAGGCAAATACAAAGTAACATCAGGAACATAGCAAGAAAACAGGGGGAAATGAAATTTGCATTTACTGCATTCGTTAATGTTGGACCTGTATTTCAAATTTGGGTTTAATTCACATAGGCAGATGTTGATAAACTCTAGAAGTTGCAATCAGATGTTGGCATCTGATTGCAAATAACCTGGTTTTCCAAATCTTTACTTTCACAGGGCAGGAGGTAAGATCATCAGAGAATATTTTACAACCAAAACAGAAATGTCAAGATACAGAAAGGTTTTCCTTCTGGTTGTAAAAGATAGGAATCCACATTGAAATATTTGGCCTTCCAAATGCTGTTACAAATTCACAAAGATGGAAAGCTTGAACTTAAGAATTAGAGGAGGAAAAGAAAAGTGATTCAAAGCTCTGAATATAGAAAAAGGAGAGGAAAGGCTAGATCAGATCAGATGTGACGTGACTTAGCATGCTGCCATTTAGAATTCCTGTATAACTACCTTCAATATATATGTACATACATGCATACATATGTTTTAAAAAACCTCTGGACTGAAGAATCACAAAATATTGTTACTTTTTTCCTGACTCAGGAATAAGGAATTGGAGGCAGACTACTCCATGAACTTAGGGCAGCCAAAGGAAAGTCATAATTCATAACTCTAACCTTTAACTTTGGATAGGGATACATGAAAGTATACCATGTCTAAAGACTCAAATGTTTAACTTGAGCATTTTGTACCTTAGCACAGTTCTCAAAAGAATTGTATCCTGAAACTTGTTAGGTAACCAATGTTAGTAGTGGATGTGTCATTCTGCTGAACAAACCAATAGACTTCTGCATTCTGCACCAAAATTTCAGGTTGAGAATAGTTTTCAAAGACAAACCCAGCCTGGTGAATTGCAGGAATCCTGGCACAATGCAATAGGGGTATCTTACCAGGACATCCTGCAAGTTCCTCTTATTGTAGCTACACCCTCCATCTGTTGTTCAGCAGGAGCCTCAAATTCAAGAGAACACCCAGATTGCCATCCTGCTCCTTCGGGGGACATGCAACTCCATTCAGAAAAATTTTTGGAGCTCCTAAGAACCAGATGTCTTTTGGATAAACAATCACTCCATATTGCAAGGATTCATCTTGAGCCTGCTTTATCCCATCTAAGTCATAATTGGTTCCAGACAATGGGTCAGGACATTCACTGAATTCCCTGTTCAGCCTAGGATGGAGATGTATACTTATATATCATCGCATGTTGATGATAACTTACATTGCACTAATGAATGACTTCTCCCAGCAGCCTCATACAGATGGTACAGCACATTAGATGAAGAGGAGGGGCAAATGTTCAGGAATTCCACATAGAAAAGGCCAAGGACATGTAGACTTTCTGACTTTGCCAGTTTCTGTCCAATGGTCTAACTTAAACCTGATTGATAAGGATCTAAATAATTTATTTCATTCAAACAAGCCCAAACCACATTCTCCAATACTTCCCACCCACTGATAAATTTGACCTGTTTGACTAGGGATAAGACTGGAAGCTTCTTAATAGATTTTTGTTAAAAATAGAAAAAAATGAAGTGGTGATTTCTGGATGTACTAATTAAAAGGTGTTGAATATGGAAAGAAGGAAATTATGATGTAATTTTAAAAAGGGAGGACAGATAATAAGTTTATTTATACTGTAAAGAAGATAGAAGTTGCTTCTTTATAAAACTTTCCCTTTTTGTTCTATTTGTACTACTTTTCACACTTTTCCTTAATCTTACTTGATATTATTTCATCTTTATCTTTTACTTCCGTGAAAATCTTTAATACAAATTAGTTTAAAAAAGAGAAGAGAAGAGAAAAGAGAAGAGAAAAGAAAAGAGAAAATAAATTGATGCTTTGGTATCCTTTAACTCAAAATGGGCTTGTACCTGTGATTGGTCATGCTTGTTTTTGCTACTGCAGTTTTAGGAGTCTCTTCCTAAAGATGCTGCTTCATCTCCCAGAGCTTCTCAGTAAAGCAAGAGACCAGCAGGTTAGCAAAGGCTGCTTGGCAGTAAATATATCTAACATCCAGTGACCTTCCAATTTCAATTTTTAGTACAGTAATTGACAAGATGCTCTGTGAAATTGCCCACCAGGTCATTGGGAAAAATGCCACATATTCTTTGTCAGAAATTCTTACTTCTGGGTCTTGGTATTCTTAGTCCTTTAAGTGTGTGGAAACATTGGCTTTTAGCACCTGAGTACTGAGGGTTGCATTCTCTTACACAGTGCAACTGTGAACTCATTGGAATCCCAGCCATTGCTGCCTGACCAGCATGCAAGGTTGTCTTGTCAGAAGAGCAGTCAGGACCCTGTTTGCGGTTTCCTGCTCTATTATTATTACAGCAGAAAGTAGGTCAGTGTTGGGAAAGTTTAAACATTGTAAGGGTCGTATGGGACAGCTGGCCAGGCTGGGCTGGGTTGGGCTTTCTTTCCCAAACTGGGCTAATTCTTAAAAATGACTTCAGTGTGGAACAGGAGGTCAAGCATGATTTTGAGACTACCTAAGATAACCTCACTAAAGCAGACAAAGGGCCATTCAGTCTGGCCAAGCCTCCTGGGCCTCTGCACTAAGCCTCCCTGCTCTCTTATTTCCCCTTCCCATTCACTTGTCCCCTTCGTCTGGTGGGACAGATGTACAACGGGCTATTGCATGCTGTGAGTGCATGAAGCTTTCTGAAATAGCTGTTTTGGGCTCCTTGCTACTGTATACCCATAGTAAGTAAGTGCAGCATGTAAAGGATGATAGGATTCCTGAAACATTTAGCATTCTGAAGAAGAGCAGATGAGAGGATATGAGGGGCTTTTCATAAAGGAAGGAGAGAAAATAAGCTGATTCTCTTGAAATTCCATATTCTGTCCTCTTAAAGGTACAGAAAAAGCTCTGCCTTTTCCGAGGACTGCCTTGACATTTTAACCTCTATTTGCATATTTGGCAAATGTCCTGGGGGACCAGTCAGGAAATGGTCAGAGTCCTTGCGCGGACTAGGGCATAGCATGAATGTAAGTATGATACATATGTCTTGTAAAGTAGACTTTGTGTGTCACATAGTTGTGCATGAGCAAAAGTCTGCAATATTGACCTGATTTCAAAATGTAAGTACTTAGTAGCATTAAGAAATGTTCCTTCTCACATTAGCATATGAACCCACAGCTTGATCTGATTGTAAATTTGTCCAGGTAGTGGAAGAGGAAGAAACTGAGAGAAAACAGTCAGGAAGAGTGAGTGTGTGTGTGTGTGTGTGTGTGTGTGTGTGTGTGTGTGAGAGAGAGAGAGAGAGAGAGAGAGAGAGAGAGAGAGAGAGAGAGGCAAAGCTACCTCCTATTGCTGAGTGTTGCCTCTCCCCTCGTCTCAGCACAAAGTAAATTGTATACCCCAGCAGCATTCAATGTGTGGGTAAGACTCCCTCTCCTGCTTCCCTCCCCACCAAGAGCCAGTTTTCAGAGCTCTCTGCAGGAATAGGCCCCTCCTGTGCTCAGGGTAACCTTAACCCCGCTGGGCTCCTGCCAAACAGATGCAGGGGACTGGAACAGGCCCAAGCAGAGCTCGGCGCTTGTGAGTATTTTAGGAAAGCTCAGCGCTAGCGCTCTCTCTCTCTCTCTCTCTCTCTCTCTCCCTCTCCCTCCCTCTCTCTCTCTCTTTCTCTCTCTCTCTGTATTAAAGGACCACTTCTCTCTTTTCTTTGTGTTAATTCCTTTTCTGTAGTTTGTAGTTCCATTCCCTATCTTTCCCCCCTCTTCTTGTATGTGGGAGACTATGCAGTAGACAAGTATGCAGTAGACATTAGAGAAATGGATTTCCTGCATTTTCAAAATCTTCCCTTCACACCCTTCCTTGATTTTTCCCTTTCCCCCCTTACCTACCCCCTCCACCCAAAACCAAGAGCTCACATTTCTGTTTATTGATTGATTCATTCTCTGAGAGAAACCACATTTTAAAATAACTTTTATTAAAGCTGAGAGACAAAGAAGGAGGTGCTGTCCAAGCCCAGGATAGTTGGCAGCCTTGATGCTTTAAGAGGCCCAGTTGGGGTAGGAAAGGATCTCCTGCTTTGTCCAAGCAGAATAACATTCACTGCACTGTCGGTGAAGCCTTGTTATAAACAGAGTCCAGTGTCGAATAGTTGCTGGCAGATACTCTGTCAGTGATTCCATGGTGATATGGCAGCCTGAGTAAAGCTTTGAAGAGGACTTACAGATTGATTTATATCCTCCAGACACTCTCCAGTCTAAAAATCACATTTCACCCCCAAAGAGGGAGAACCAAATTGGGGAAAAATGCTCCATGTGATTTTAGATAGGGAAAACATTAACTAAGATGACAATTGAATAAAGTTAAATGGGTGGCGGGTGCCGTGGGGAAGGAACGTCCTGGAGATTAAAAAGATGAATGAAAACCAATTACTCTGGGAAGTCAGAAGGGGATATTTGGCGACCAGAAGAGCAGATAGCAAATAGTACCCTAAAGAGATGAAAAATTTCTCATAGTGCATCCTTAAGCTCACTGACTCAGCAAAATTTAATATGTTGTGGTTATTGAGAGAATAAATTTTCAATGAATTTATGGAAATTTAACCCACTCTTGCTTATTTATTAGGTTAATTGACAATAGATAATTACAGAAAGAAATATTTCTTAAAGGTCTATGATTGTTTGAAATGTACATAGATTTAATAAATGATCCTGGAACTTTTCTTATACAATGCCCCCTACTGGAGACAGAACACCATGGCAAGTGATGGACTGGCTTTCTGACCCACTCTTTGATCACTCATAACCTGAATGTATAGATACAAGGATTATAATATATTTCAGATTTTTTTTACCCTAGAGAGTCCTTTATATTGTATTATTATAATTGTAGTTTGTCATAGTATTGTTTTATCCTAGGTTTATATTTGCAGCTACCTATTATGATAAACAAAATTATTACACTTCCTTTTCTGATATTCTTGTATTTCTTAGTTTGCTTTCCTACCATGATCAAATGCTGTATTCAGTCTGCTGCTTCTGTATTTATAACCTAGGACCAAATTACTTTCCCCCATGTCAATTATTTTATAGATGCTGTATTGTAACTCTCTACTTCAAATCACAGGATGATAGGACATACGATCCAATGCCTTTAGAGAGCATGAGATTACGGAAAAAGAATTTTGTAGTAATAATAAACAAATCTGCCAGTAGATTAAACTTGAACTATTCAAAGAACACTCATGCTGACAGGGATAGAGGATTATGTATTTCAAGAGTGAAAGTTTGGGAGCTCAAAAGAGTAATTTGTAGGAGTGGCATTATTTTACAAAATAGAAATGCTCAAACTATTGTGGTTTTCTGATGCTGCTGCAATAGATTTACACTGTGTTTATGAGGTTCATGCTAAAGTTAGAGTCAAACATTTCTTCCAAATATTGCAAGAAAGATGTGAAAATTCTTATATTCTAGTAGGAATTTATAGATTGATAACAAATATTTCATGAATCTGTTTTGCTGAAGAAATTTCAGTTGACAGGTATGGACTCTCTCAGTTATTCTGAAAAATAGTTGGGTTTTTTGGTGACAAATCTATTGACTTTTAACTTTCGAGACTCAATTTCTAAATTCTGTGTCAGATGTGACCATCTGAAGATCTCCACCCCAGTGGTGAAATCCATTTTTTCCCTACTGGTTCTGTGGGCATGGCTTGGTGGGCAAGGCAGGGGAAGGATACTGCAAAATCTCCATTCCCACCCTACTTTAGGGCTAGCCAGAGGTAGTATTTGCTGGTTCCCCAAACTACTCAAAATTTCCGCTACCAGTTCTCCAGAACCTGTTAGAACCTGCTGGATTTCACCCAGGGGTGAAATGCTCCCAGTTCAGACCAGATCACCCGACCCAGTAGTGATGGCGGCAGGTGGTTCGGAGAACCAGTAGCAAAAATCCCTGCCCTCCCCCCATGCCCAGCTGAGCCACGCGATCAACAGAGCCTTTTTTTTTTACTTTTAAAAGCATTTTTTTGTACAACCTCTTCGGCGAAAAAAAATGCTTTTAAAAGTAAAAAAAAAGCCTCTGATGATCGCGCCACTCAGCTGGGATCATCAGAAGCTTCTAAAAGCATTTTTTTCTGCGACCTCTTCGGCCAAAGAGGTTGTAGGGAAAAAATGCCTTTAAAAGCCTCTGGCGATCCCAGCTGAGTTGCCTGATCGTCAGAGGCTTCTAAAAGCACTTTTTTCTGCAGCCTCTTAAGGTTGTAGAAAAAAATGCTTTTAAAAGTAAAAAAAAAAAAAAGTTGGCCAAGCCCACCCAGTCACATTACCCCACCACCACGCCACACCCACAGAACCAGTAGTAACAAATTTTAGATTTCACCCCTGATTTCACCTCTGCTCCACCCATATAGATCATTGTTCATGAATAGCAGTAAAGGAAAAGTTATTGTGTGGATAAGAAACCAAGATTCAAGTCTGAAGGGCTTTTGAAATGACCTGTTTCCACAATTCAGATAAGGCTCTAAGGTGCTTACAGAAATGCCTGCTGTTATTTTATAGATATGAATTCTTGAATGTGATCTTGCTTCATGCAGATCTAAGATGAGGATACAAAAAGTGGCAATACTTGACCAAATGTGCATTCTAGAATATGCCCTCACATCTTCTGCAAGGGAACCCAGTGTACCCTTGACACTGTAAAAAAAAAAAAAGAGTTTCCTGCAAGTAGAAAGTTTAAAAATAATTGCTGGTCAGAAAGTAGGGAGTCTTTGGAATTCATGTTCAGTTTAGTGTAGTTTAGTGTAGTTTAGTGTAGTTCTTTGATTAGTCTATAAACACAGGAAATTCCAGTTTTAGAATCATGTGTGAAACCTTTTCAACAGTGTCTTCCAAGTTGGTAGTTGCCAGACTGATATTTGTACAAAGAAGAAGTAATTGGCTATGTCTCCCTGAAAAATGCAGAAATATACTTTGAGACACCCTCCTTCCAAAACAGAAACAGTGGCTGAGAGACATTACATAGCCTCCCTACCCTAATATCTTTTGAAGATAGGTTTGACAGTTTGCCAATAAGATTGAAGTATTTATCTTTCTTTTTATCTATTCAGTTGAATGGATTTTGGCTTTTACATCTAGTGGTGTGCCTTTTGGTCTGTATACTCATTGAGCAGATTGCTCTGATTTTTATTACTATTTTTTGAGGAGGGGAGTTCTTAGGATGCTAGGAGTCTTTCCATCCTGTTGCTATGCCGCCATTTTAGGGGAATGCATGGTTGGCAGTATGTTCCTATCTCACTCCTATTTCTGTCTCCTTCGCCTTCATCAAATGGCTGCAGCAAGCGCAGGCTGCTCATAAAACCTGGCTGCCAACGGGCACCAGGGCAGTGCCAAGTCTTCTCTTAAAGAGACAAACACCTTTTTCTTCTTTCGTGATTAACTGTCCAGCTACCATTAGGCAGCAAAGAAGGCTAGGTTTTAGCATGAAAGTATCTTTTCCACCATCTATACCACAGTTTACTTTTTGTTCTTTCTCCATCTTTTTCATGACAATTTCAGATCTCTATGATTCCTGTTTCTCTCATATCTTCTAGATCTTATTGCTAATAGTTCGTATCCACGTTTTTTATTATTACTATTTTATTATTTTTATATTATACTGCTTTTATTAATTTTATTAATAATTCTAGGTGGCAAGCATACCTAATACTCTTCTTCTTCCTATTTTCTCCAAAACAACAGTCCTGTGAGATGAGTTGGGTTGACAGAGTGACTGGCCCAAAGTCACCCCGCTGGCTTTCATCCCAAGGCAGGACTAGAAGTCAATTTACTGCTTTGATTTGTAATTATTTCCCCAAATGTAGTAACATTTCTAGAACTAGACATGTAATTCAGGAGATGCTACTTTCTCTGTTTTTCCCTCCTGCTGCTTGTCTCAAGTTCTGGGAATCATTTTAGTATTATTGTCAATTTGTACCTCATATGATCTATTGTTTCTGAATCTTAGGCTCTGGAGCAGTTTTAATTCAGGTTCTTAATTTTTGATTAAGAAATACAGAGCAAAAATGAATGCTATATTTAGATTAAATAACTGCCAGTATAATATTTTGTTTAGATAAATCAACCAACTAGCTACTTAAGAGATTAGTACAACAATGTTGGAAATTATATTTGAATTAATAAAAGCAATCCAATCCCTTGTTAGATGTCATAGAATCCTTCTTCTTTCTTGTCTACAATGGCCATATACACTGACCCTGGATTTGATTATATTCAGGGCACCATTCAAGGCCATTCTTAGAACTCAGATTGGTTTGACTCTTCTCCAGTTCATGGTTCCATTAAAAGACTTTCCTGACAGGGAGTGATGCCATCTAGTGGCAGTAGACCACATTATAACTTTTTTCTAGTGCATTACAGTACTGTAGCTATTTACAACAGTGGTCCCAAGATTACAACACTTCATAATTTCACCCAAATGCAATTTTGCTATTTTTTTCTGTCTTACACCCACACATATGTCTACAAGCATTTCCACACTTGTAAATCTGTATGGTTTACGTATTTGCAGATTTTATTTTACAGTATACTTAACCCAGAGTTGAAGGGATAGGTCAGTCTGTTAAATCCAATTGTTTATGGTTTCTTATTTTTCCATCCTTAAGTTTATTTGATCCAATGTATGCAACCCACAATAAATGGTTTTATTCATGTTTTCTGAATCATGAACACAACAATAAAAATTAAGTGCTATTTCCCAAATATCATTGTTTTTCTATATGCATATAGGCTTAATAAGTTCTGGTTGAATGCACTTGCATTAAAATACAGTGTTTTTTTCTCTTATATGCCTGCTGAATAATTGCATCATTCTGAGAGGCTTAACAGTGTGAAAATTCATTGCTTTTTATTTAGTATTTTTCCATTACTTCTCTCTCATTTTATCTCTATCACCTGCTGCCGTATGAAACTGAAATTCTTTTGAAAAACAATTCTGAACAAGCAGTTTAGTTTTCTTAATGCAGAAATGCATCTTGCCTTTCTTTTTTCTTTTTTCCTTGCCTTTACCTGCTTTAGCTTTCTCTCCTAGAATCTCTATCGCTCTTTTTTTCTCTCCCCTTCCCCCCCATTTTACCACTTTTTCTTTGCCATCCCGTGCAGTCGTCATTGCATTCTTGCCAGAATTTGCCATTTTCTGGCCCAGACCAGCACTTGCTCCAGAATCCCCGACTGAGTTGGGGATCAGGAAATCTTTCTCTAGCTTTGGAGAAGTTACTGGGCAGGGAATTTTGCCAGTATTGTCTAGGAGGTATACATACCCCTCTTCTTTTTTTCTGTCTCCTTGCCAATCAGAGGCCTCCAAGTCATCAGAATCCCAACCAGAATGGTTGGGGTAGATGCAAAGTGCCAGCAGCTTCTTTTGGCTGTGGAAGAGTCGGCACTAGGCCAACTTGGACATTTTTGTCTTTTCTTCTTCTTTATGTGCCCTGAGAAAGATAGGCAAAGGGATTTTAACACCAAATTAAAAACAGTGCTTTATTTCAGTAAAAGATCTCTTTCACCTTGCAAGAACAAGATAGTTTGGTAGAAAAAGAAGTAGGGGTGGAGTAAGAATATTGACATTTTCTATAGAACAATTTTCCTAATTCTATAAAATGTAGATCAGGGGTGAAATGCTCCCAGTTCGGACCGGATCAGGCGATCCAGTAGCGATTGTGGCAGGTAGTTCGGAGAACCAGTAGCGATGGTGGCACGAGACTCCACCCACCTGCCCAGGTGTTGTTACTTCCTGCTTTTAAAAGGTTAAAAAAAGGCTCTGACGATCGCGCGCCATAGCTGTGATCATCAGAGCCTTTTTTTACCTTTTAAAAGCATTTTTAACAACCTATTCGCCCGAATAGGTTGTAAAAATGCTTTAAAAAAGTAAAAATAACAGTTGGCCATGCCCACCCAGTCACATTACACAGACACACACACACACACACACACACACACACCAAACCACGCCCACAGAACCAGTAGTAACAAATTTTACATTTCACTACTGATGTAGATTAAAAATATAATGCAGTAATAATAGTAAATACTAGTGTTTCTTTATCTGAATAGATGGGACTAGATACGCCTTACCTCTGAATGTCTTAATCTTTCTCCCAATTGCTACATTAATATACAAACCTCATTGGGTTGTATGATGTACAAAGAGAATAATTTTATGGTTCTGCAGCATGTTTTGAAGCCAGTTTGGAAAAGCAGTACTGGAGACCCAAGCTGATGGCCTTTTGCCAGATGACCGTTTTGTGTCCTGAATCCAGAATGAGCCCTGCTGCTATTGGTTCCTTCCCAACCAGTAAAAGGAACTTATTTTATCTTGCTTGGGCATCAAAATTGTGAGCTCAGCTGTTCCAAAGTGTTTTATCAGTCTTGCTTTCAGCCCTTGGGGATCCCAAACTCAGTTTTACAAGAGAATTAGAACAGAGGTATCTATTCTATACTGCAGTAATTTCCATCTTAGTGATTTTTAGGTGATTTGGGATTATGAGTCCCAAATTTCTAGCATATTATTGCAATGGCCATAGAGCACTGAATCCTAAATTTATTTAGCTCTGTCTTGCAGTTGCAATTCCTCAGCTTCTTTCCCACCCACTGGAAAAGTATGGGACAGCATTTGCCTATATGCATATGGTGATATGAGTTTAAAGTCAGTTATGAGAATACTATTTTAGCAATTCTAATATGCAATTCTGCCCAGATGGATCATTAAGCTGACCTTTGAGCTGGCATGATCAGTTATGAGAGTTTCTTGCCCAAGAAAAAAAAAAGAGATTTAATTCAGCCATTGGCAATAGGAATACTGTATCCCTAAGCTGCTTGTTTATTTAATTGTTAGAATTATATCCTGCCTTTTCTCTGGGTGCATAATGTACATTGTAATCATTCCTCTGTTTTTCCCCTGTAGGATAGGTTTGGCTAGAGAGGGAAAGTCTATATGTTTTCAATTAGGTACTTCAAAAATGAATATTGATTGGCACCAACAAGTATATACTTCTCGGTGATAAATATAGAAAACAAGACAACAGTTTAAGGCATTCTAGAAAGTTTGTAATGAAGGTAAATAAAACCAAGGATGGTAGAATAGGTTTAAAATAGGATGCATCATTATAAGAATTTGATAGAGTACTATATTTATAGAGTTTGCAAAATTAATGCTTGAGGTAGAGACTTGTTATTCTGTTTTAGCCATTGAATGAATGCTTTTGTCAAAATCCGGATTTAGATGTTACTAAAAAGCATTTAAACTGTTTAAATCTTAGCTACTGATACTAGGAGAGAATCAACAGTCTGGGGCCTAACCTAACATTGACCTAAGGAAGACAGAAACATCCCTGGCAACATCCTTTTACTATGTGCACATGATGTTGCCTCCTCATTAACAGCTCATGACTGAGAGAGCTTCATAGCTGTACCAGTGTTAAAATAGTATTTTCTCTCTTGAATGTGGCCCTTGGTTGGAGAAAAGAGACTAAGTACAGTTCTAAGGTAGTGATTAAAGCACCTGATTGAATTCTAGCAGCACAATGAGTGGCTGCAGGGCACCCAAGTTTCCAAGGAATGGAAGCAGCAAGTGGCAGTTTGAAGGGAGCAGTACAGGGACTGCATAAGTAGAAGCTGCTTTATTTACCATGAAATACTTTCATGTCAACTAATACTTCCATTTATGCATTTAGATATTTACATTAGGAAAATTTATAGAAAGTAGATAAATTAGGTGAAGCAAAGCACAAAAAAGAAGGCAAGGACATATCCTTCAAGGAATAAAATGGACAAATTGGAAATTCAAGTCATGCAATAAAAGTGAAAGAAGGGCTAATTTAATCTTCTTTCCCATGGGATAACTCCCTAACTGCCTTATTTCTTGCATATTCCTAACCATGCCTGGATTTATTGTGATAGTGGGGGTGGGGGGTGGGGAGCAGAGAGTAGAAAAGCAGTGGAAAAACAGAAAAAGTTTACAACACCGAGAGGGCATTTTCTTGATTCCTCATAAAATTCTGTTAATTAGACAAGGCAGTTGTATTATACCAGCATAGTCTGGAGGACTCACTTTGATATCAGAAGGATCAGAGGGATTCAGAGACTTTTGATGAGAAGGGGTCGCCTTCCCTCCTAAAACTACCCTCTCATGAAATTTACTGGACAGGGCAAGGTTGCTAGATTAATCTGCAAATAAAATAAAAAAGGAGAAAATAAATAATTATAGAGTCCTCCTCATTCTAAAACACGCCAGAACCTTTAGCATTGAAGAGGGGCGGCAGCTGAATTTACTAGACAGTAACAAGGAAGGGTTTCAAGTTGTGCCATGCTTGGATGGATTGTTGGGCCTGGCCTCGCCCTGCTCATGTGTGGCATTGTTATTCATACCCTTTATATGTGCCTTAGCAAGAGAAGGGGCAGGCAGAGGCTCAGCAGCCAGTCAATGACTGGGTGGCCTTCCAATTACCTTCCATGCATGACCTCAAGAAGCAGAACAGAGCTGACAAGAAAAACAGTAAGATATGGCAAAGTGGTGCCATCCCAGGTTATTCAGTTGAAAGCAGCTGGGAGATGTGAGGGGCCAGTAGAATTTATCATAGAGCACCATAGGCCCATGAGTGGCTGCACTTTGCCATATCTTACTGCATCCAATCCAAAAATTTGACTTAAACACCCACACACAGATGTGTGTTAGTTGGTTGTGTAGCTATTATTTTACAGCAATTTAGTATTACACAGATTTTGTTTCAAATGTTGATCCCATTGAACTCATATTATATGAGCAAATGGAGCACTACAGAGCTAAATGTACTGATCCAACTGTGACGTGATTAAGGATGGAAAATGAATCCACTATGGATTTCTGTACCATAGCATGCCCAAAATGTGCGTAAAGAAGCCTATATTTGGGGAAATTGCACACAAAAATATGTAGCTGAAATGGGTGCAAGTGAGCATGTTGCATCTAATCTAATTTCCTCTACATCATCTGACCATAACTGAGGCACTAGAATTGGGTGGATATCACTTGGTTCTGATTTATTGAGTCTCTGGCTCATTGAGTGCAGTTCTCTACGAGAAAGGAATCAAGAAAGTGCTGCCTTGTATCCTTGAGAAAATAATTCACAAACATGGCATTAAAAACAGACCCAAGAAACTATAGACCAATCAGTCTAACATCAAATGAGGACCCGGATTGTGGGGGCAATAAGCTGATTTTGTATAAAAAAGAACACTGCTTGGGGGGGGCCGAAAGCCCTACTAAGCAGGTATATACAAAAGTATGAAGGCTATTGCTTAACGCATTGTAAGCCGCCCTGAGTCTCTGGAGAAGGGCGGCATATAAATTGAACCAATAAATAAAATAAATAAATAAATAAATAAATACCTGGGAAAATTCTGGAAAAGATAGTAAAAAAACAGATCTGTGAACAACTAGAAGCAAATAAAGTTATAATGAGTGGCCAGCAAGGCTTTGTTAAAAACAGATCATGCCAAACCAATCCTATTTCATTCTTTGATAAAGTCACTAAATTAATAGACCAGCAAAATGCTGTGGACATAGTATACTTAGATTTTAGTAAGGCATTTGACAAAGTAGACCACAACCTACTTCTTGGTAAGCTAGAAAAATGTGGATTTAGACAATATCACCACCAGATGGATTTGTAGCTGGCTGACAAACTGTACTCAATGAGTAGTCCTTAATGGTACTACATCCACATGGAGAGAAGTAAGCAGTGGAATACCACAAGGCTTGGTAGTTCTCGTGGATGATCATTTGAATATGAGCCAGCAGTGTGCAGCAGCAGCCAAAAAAGCTAATACAATCTGTTCTATAAACAGAGGCATAGAATTGAGATCACATGAAGTATTAGTAGTGCTTTATAAAATTCTGGTAAGACCATATCTGGAATACTGCAACCAATTTTGGTCACCATACTACAAAAAAGATATTGAGACTTTGGAAAAAGTTCAGACAAGAGCAACTTGATTCAGCCTTCCATCCTTTCTAAGGTGGGTAAAATGAGGACCCAGTTTGTGTGGGCAATAAGCTGACTTTATATAAAATATACAAAAGTATGAAGGCTATTGCTTAAAGCATTGTAAGCCGCCCTGAGTCTCCGGAGAAGGGCGGCATATAAATCAAATTAAAAAAAAAAACTAAGATGATCAAAGGCCTGGAGACTAAAACATATGAAGAACGCTGCAGGATTTGGGATTGGCTAGTCTAAAGAAAAGAAGAATTAGGAGTGACATGATCGCAGTATTTCAGCATTTGAGGGGCTGCCACAAAGAAGAGGGGTTCAAATTATTCTCCAAAGTATCAGAGGACAGGACAAGAAACAGTTGGAAACTAATCAAAGAGAGAAGCAACCTGAAATTAAGGAGAAACTTTCTAACAGTGAGGACAATTAACCAATGGAACAGCTTGCCTCCAGAAATCATGGGTGCTCCATCACTGGATGTTTTTAAGAAGAGTCTGAACAGTCACTTATCTGAAATGGTATAGGTTCTCCTGCTTGAGCAGGGGGCTGGACTAGAAGACCTCCATTCTATTCTATTATCCAGACTTTATGTTCTGCATCAGCCCTTTCAATAACATAGAAATTTATCCTTTGCACTTTTCTTAAGGGAGGTTGGCTGTTTGCATATATGTAGCATGTTTTCTGTGCACAAATGAACTGTGTGGGTAGGTACGTATCATACATTTTGTTAGTGGAAATGATGAAAAATGATAACATTTTTTGAAGAATGTTTTGGAGTCTTTGTTGTCCCAATCAACCGCAATTCTTTCTGAATCTCAACACCCACCCACCCCCTGCAAAAAAGGTCTTCAGAAATCATTGGTGAGGAGGATCTTCAGGCCTGGATAGTGTAACAAAAGCCTCTGGAATTTTGCATCTTTACCCCAACAATGGGTAAACTTGGCCTAATCCATTAGCCAGAGAAAGAGAGCAGCTGCAACCAGATTACATCTGCACTAAGTGTGCTTCTGGGCAAGACTTTTATTGTGCAACCATCCTGCCTAATTGAAATTTTAACAGTGTCCAGACAATATTGTGTTTCATTTGTAACTGTACAGTATTTTTCCAGCATCTCTGTCTTTTTCCTTTTCATAAAAAAATCTGTTTAACAGGAAAACACAGAATGGCTACACAGTGTCATTTGATGCTAATATTTAGGAACTGTCCATTTGGGAGTGCACTTATTACTTATCTTGAGACAATAGAAATGAAGGAAAACTCATGGTCACCAGCCAGAGGAACAAAAGCAATTAGATGATTTCATGTTTTTTTACTGTTCAGGAGATAATTTGAGCAAAAGTTAAGTACAAATCACTAAAACAAATAAATCAAATTCCATTCAGCTCAGAGAATAAAAATATATAGCCATTTGTAATTTTTCTGTTGTGAGGGAAATCACAATTTCATAGGGAGAACATTTTAAAACATTTTAAAAGAAAAGTAAAGAATCAAGCAGCTGAAGGGTTGTTGTTGTTAGTTGCAAAGTTGTGTCTGACCCATTGCGATCCCATGGACAACATTCCTCCAGGCCTTCCTGTCCTCTGCCATGCCCCGGAGACCATTTAAGCTCACGCCAACTGCTTCAATGACACCATCCAGCCACCGTGTTCTCTGCCATCCCCTTCTTTTGCCCTCAATCATTCCCAGCATTAGGCTCTTCTCCAGTGAGTCCTTCCTTTTCATTAAGTGGCCAAAGTATTTCAGTTTCATCTTCAGGATCTGGCCTTCTAAAGAGCAGTTATGGTTGATCTCCTCTAGGACTGACCGGTTTGATCACCTTGCAGTCCAAGGGACTTGCAGGAGTCTTCTCCAGCACCATAATTCAAAGGCCTCAATTCTTTGGTGCTCAGCCTTTCTTATGGTCCAACTTTCACAGCCATACATTGCAACTGGGAAAACCATAGCCTTGACTATACACACTTTTGTTGGCAGGATGATGTCTCTGCTTTTTAGTATGCTGTCTAGATTTGCCATAGCTTTCCTCCCCAGGAGCAAGCGTCTTTTAGTTTCTTGGCTGCAGTCCCCATCTGCAGTAATCTTGGAGCCCAGGAAAATAAAATCTGTCACTACCTCCATTTCTTCCCCATCTATTTGCCAGGAATTGAGAGGGCCAGATGCCATGATCTTAGTTTTCTTAATGTTGAGTTTCAAGCCAACTTTTGCACTCTCCTTCTTCACCCGCATCAAGAGGCTCTTTAGTTCCTCTTCGCTTTCTGCCATTAGAGTGGTATCATCTGCATATCTGAGGTTGTTGATATTTCTCCTGGCAAAGCTGAAGGGTAGTATCCGTAATTTTTCATTCTTCTTGAAACTGCATCAGTCTTAAAAATAGAATACTGTCATATTATTCCCATGTTATATATGAGAAGTGATAAGACTGGCCATATAATGAAAATTATTTTTAAAAAATTATAGAAGAGAAAAATTCTTGTATCAAGATATTTCTAATTCAAAACTTAGTTTCCCATGTGTTACAAGAATTTTCCAGAGGTATTATCTTATGAAATAAAGTGAGACAAATGGATAGAATTCTGCAATTATAACCTATGATGCTTGTGGCAATGTGGAATGCTTGTCAGGGAACAGTCTGGAATATATTTGAAGCAAGTGCAAATTTATAGCATGACTTGAAGAGGGAAGAAACCGAATAGAAGATCTGAAATACTTCAGTGATATCAGCTTCAAGAAAGGAGGTGTCACAGCAGGATCTGATGGAGGACAACATTTCCCATAAGGACAGTCAAAGGGGCAAGCCTAGTATGCAAGGGAGAAGATAATCTGCATTTGTGAAAGTCAGGAACACCCTTGAGGTCTTCCCAGAAGACTCAATCTCTTAGTTTTCAGGGGAAGAAAAAACAGATTGCAGAACAGAAGGCAGAATATGTAACCTGAAGGGCAGATGGGATGCAACTGTGCCCTGCCGGAATAGAAAGTGTTGTGATAAGCTCACTTCTGCAGGAATGGAAACAAATGGGCTGACTGGACCATTGCATCATAAAATTAGCTATCTGCCAAGAGCAAGGATAGAGTTGAAACAGAAGAAATTCCAGAAGTTCTCAAATCCATTGATAATTATCTTTTCTGGCTAATGATACTACAAAGAACAATTAATGTGGCCTTTAAAGGTCTGTGGATCAAATAATTGTGCTGTTTGCACAAATTTGATTTTGTGGATCATTATCTGCTTCATCTGCATCAGGAATTTTCAATCTTTTTTCAGACTGTTCTAGAACCCCTGTTCAAGAAGCAAAGGTCTAGTGAAAGATAATTGTCAGTGTCTGAGCGAACATCTTGCTTCCTTAGATACTCATGGCACCCCAGTTTGAAAAATGCTGATCTATCTGATACACTGCTAAAACAGGATGTGTTTCATTCACAAGGAGCTGTAAAAATGTATTTGGATGCGCTTAGTGCTACAAATCAGGTAGGGAATATTTTAAAATTACCTTGATAAACATATTTTTCTAAGGGTCCTCTAATGAAAGAAAATTATGAAAGAGTGCCATCAGTTAAGATGAATTTCTTGACATCCTTTACTTTATTCAGCTATGGAATTTCTAGTACTTCTACGAAAGAATCAGTGGTAGGTTGCTACTAGTTCTCCCCAGATCAAGCGAACCGGTAGCGGCGGTGGCAGGAGGCTCCGTCCTCCCACCCGGACGCTTCTGCACATGCGCAGAAGCATTGCACATGAGCACCTGAGCACCCATGAGTGAACCGGTAGCAAGGGGTTTTGAAACCCACCCCGGAAGGAATCATGGTGAGCTCTAACTATGTGGTCTTACACATGGGAAAGTTTTAATAAGAAATTTCTTGAGAAAACTATCCAAGCAAATCAAAGAATATAAAAAGGAATTTGTTGGGGAAAAGGAAATATTTGAGAAAGCAAGGTATAGAAGCAATCACAAACGGATAGAATGTCTCATATTTTCTGGGGAAATGGGAAAAGAAAGCAGAATTGTTGCAGAAAAGATTCCTTACCCCATGAGATGAGAGGGTAAAAGCATGAGGAGAGGCTCATCGTAATCATTTCTTAATTACTTTAGGAAAAAAATGATTTGGAAAGATGTTTTGGAAGGCTTTCAAGATTCTGTTATATTGCCCTACTAGCAATAAAGATCATTCCAGAAATCCAAATGGTCCTTGTTTCCTCAAGTTTGCCAGCCACAAAGAGCTTGATACATACAAATAGAATTCAAAATAAAACTGATACAATTTAACTAAGTTAATTATTTATTGTCTCCTTGAACAGGGCCCTGAGTTTTAGCACATGTTTCTTACCAAACAGAGAAATTTGGGAGGGGGGGAATATCATATGTCAATGTTTGCTTGGGTACTATCCCGAACTAGACACTTATCATGTAAGGTGAGATTGATGATGAACATTTTAAATAGTAATTGAAAGGGAAGCTGATCACAAAGTATCAAGAAAGGTAAAAGTATCCAGAAAGATAAAAATTAAATTGAGCTGAATATGCCAAAAGAATTGTAAGACCTTGGTAAACATCTTTTTCCAAGGGCTCTTCTTCAGATGTGTTGAAAAGAAATGAAAGAGAAAAGTAGTAGTACATCAGATTCTCAGTAAAGATAGCAAAATACTAATGGATAAAGAGCAATGTTTAATTCCTATTATGGCTCACGGTTCTCTGATAAGAAGTTATTGTAAGATCTCTTTTAAACAACAGGTTGAAGGGGCAAGATTGAAGACCGAGACTGACAGTGTTTCTGTTTACTTGGTGGATGCTGTGTTGTCAGCCTGTTTCTCTGCAATTATCAGTATATTTCTTATTTTCCTTGAAAAAATTTAAATATCCAGGACCAGATATCACATCCTAAGTGCTGAAAGAATTTATTGATGTCTTGGCTAAATTATACATTAGCCACTGGAAAATCCCCAGAAAGGATAAGATGCCTGCCAGTTTAGTTTAGTTTTAGTTTTAGTTTAGTTTAGTAGATTTATAAGACCACCCAACTAAAACAATACGACTGTGGGTAGCATACAACAAAAACGCAAACAATAAACCAAAACAACCAAATAGCATAATAAAAACAATCAAATGTCTGGAAGAAGGCAAATATTTTTGTCTTCAAAAACAGGAAAAGAGGGAACTATAGAGCAGTGAATCTAACATCAATACAACATATGGAAAGGCTCTAGAGTAAATAATAAAAATATTCATTTGTAATCACTTTGAAAACAATGATATTATTAGCCAAGGTGAACACAGATATGTCAAAAGTAGAGAAGCCTTAATCTCATTTTTTATTAAGTAACTTTTTAAATAAATTATGGGAATGCTGTAGCTTTACTTCAGTAAAACATTTAACATAGTGCCCCATCATATGTTGATTAATGATCTAATAAAGTGTAGGATGGATGGCATGAAAATTAAATGTATTCATATCTGGCTTTAAAATTATAATAAAAGAATCTCATCAGTTATTCATCATCAAATTAGAATGCAGTACTACATGGGACACCACAAGTTTCAACTTTGAGTTCTGTACTCCTCAAGATTTTTATTAATGACTTGCATCAAGAGGAGGTAGGAATGGTTATTAAATGTGTAAATTACATAAAATTGGATAGAACAATTAATTTCCTAGAAAACATAAAATTTAAAACTGTCTTGATAGATTAATAAAACTGGTTGAATTAAATTTAACAGCAAAATTAAAGCTCTTCACTGAGATAAAAGAAATCGAAAGATAAGATGGAGGATACCTTGTTTGATGATGTTACTCATCAAAAAAGTTCTTCAAATATTCATTCAATACAATCCAAGTACAAGCCAGTTATATGAAGGAGCTTCAAAAAAACTGTAAATGTAGTTTTAGTCTTCAAATCGCATCCTGAAAAGTATACTTTCCTAATTATGAGAAATAATTATTTCATTTTATTCTGTGTTAATCAAATCCCAACTCAAGTATTGTTTAGTTCTTGGCATTACATTAGGATATATTCAGGCAAAATGGAACAAGAACACAGAATAGAAGTGCAAATTATCAGAGTAATCATTGAGACTAAAGAAATATTTAGTCTGGAGAAGGTTGAAGGGGGAATATAATACCTGAAACAATGTCATATAGAAGAATGTCAGTACCTAATGCTTAAAAGAACATCTTGCAGAAGAAGAAAACAATCTTATGCTTGTTCTTCCCAATCCCCTTCAAGAGAATTTCCTGGTTGTAGTCTAAAAATTCTTTCTCCCATTTAAGCTGCTGCCAGATCAGGGTCATGTCATCTGCCCCATTTACTCCAATTCCTTCCCTCCTTTATCCAATATAAGCTAGTTGTACACTCTGAAATAATTTCATCATTTGGTTGTTGTGCATTCAGTGCCAGATGTGAATCAAAAAGCAATAACATGGACTGAGGAAGTTCAGTAGCCTAAAAAAAAACAACCCAACTATTAAGACATATAGTTGCTGAGCCTTCCATTTCAGCAGTAGTTTTGAAAAATGAAAATGAAATATCTGACTTCAGCCTTACCTTCTATTTTAGAGTTGTTTTCTCCTTCCCTCCCTCCCTCCCTCCTTTTTTCTTTCTTTCTTCTTTTCTCTATTTTATTGCAAAGGGATATTGATTAGCTAACAGTCATGACTCAATCCAAGCCTGAAGTTCAAGGATGTAGTTCTAAAATAGTTTGAAGAGGGTTTTTAGGCTGATTCTTAGGCATTGACTTCAATCCTCTCAGTTAACTTTTTTTCTTCAGTTTTTGGAAGTGCATCTTGTAGAAAAATCAAACATGAAGCACAATACACATATGTGTACTTTTTGAGTTAAACGAAGAGTCCCCAGATAGCAACCTTTGCCTAAAATGGCAACCATGACCACTTTTCTATATCTTTCTGTAATGATATGAAGGGGCAACTGCCTGTGGACTGGGTAAGATTGCCCCTTTCTCCTTCCCTGCCTATTGCTTGGGAAGAGGAGATTTACCAGGCCTGTGAGGGATAGATAAAGAGCTCAGCAAAGTGTTTCTTCTGCAGGGGCAATGGGCTTGTTTGTTTGTTCAGCTGCTGCCTCCTGATAAGGGTTTATTTGTTAGATAAAAGCACCTCTGAGGCTAGGAGATCACAGCCTTTGAGGAAAAGACTCTTAAGCCAGTTTGAGGAAGTCATGGCATGTACATACATATACATGCACACATGTACATGCAAAACACCTACCCAGTTGGCAGACAAACCAACAAAGGCAAAGGGATTTGTCTTCTTTCATGTCAGATTGGGGGTAAAGTGTAGTGCCGATGGAAGACTTTGAATTATAGAAACCCACAAAGGTTATGGGGATGCTGAGTGTTATGATGATGTTGATGGTGTATTTTGTCCTGAAAAAGAATAGTTTGCCTGGTCATTCCAAGACAGCAATCCTAATACAGTCCTTGTGGGCATTTCTGGACTAAATTTAACTTTATGGAGATTTTGACCAAAGAAATGGCAAGTGATTTTCAATTCCCTCTCAACGAGAAACCCTAAATTGGAATATAAATATTGGTAAGCCATTTGTCAAATTATATTTCTCAACTGGTATGGCTGGTCTGAGGTATCCATTTCCAACCCATATGGTATATTGGAAGAAAAAAAAAGGAATATATTTTATATCCATTTTTATATATATTTAAAAAACACTCTCTACTTCTACTATAGGTGAATCTGTTACTTTCATTTCAGTTTATTTTAACTCCCAATCAACCTAGAAATGCTACCTCATACTCACAGTATTACTTGAAAAACACCCAGGGGTATTTTTGAAAGTCTGCTCTATTCTATTTTTAGATTACTGCCTGAATTTAATATTTCATTTTAAAAGATATTGCTTGCAGATCCTTTTTCTTACAGAATTATAAGGATTGCATACAGAGCTCATCCCTAATTTGGAAACTTGTTCCTAGGTCTTTTTTGCCATCAAAAAGGAAAGTTTTCTTTTGGCTTTGAACATTTCTTTAATCTTCTAAACATTTTACTTTATTTATATTAAATAGTAAATTCATATAACATTGCAGTAGTTTGAACATACTATTTTGATGTCTTACTCTCTTCCTAGTTGTGCTTTTTAGTACTGCATGGCCACTATTTGATAACAGAAGTGATATAAAGCCTGTCTCAGTAGTAGTGTGTTATCAGCACAGCAATGGCTGGATGGAGTCAGCTGCTTTCATTCACATTTGATCTAAATAATTGTCAATTAAGTCTTCAAGTCTTCATCTGGATGAATATTCTAGTTGAATATACTTAGGTTTTTTTTAATTAAGCTGATTTTCAATAGACTGGCTCTGGACAAAAATGCCATTCAAGGAATCTGCCTACATGAGGAAGCCTTCATGCTCTCTGGTTGCTTGCTTGCAGAGGTTTCATTGCCCAAAGTAGATAACATCATCAGTGTTAATCATCACTTCTGATGAGCTAATTTGCATTGTACTTTGTTGTTTATACAAGGCTGCTAGGAGATGTTCTATGAGAATTTGAAATTTGGAACCATCAGGATGCATAGGAAGCTCAATTCTATTTGACTTATACTTTCCTCACAGGCCAAAAAAATCTTTTTAATCCTTTGCTGTGCAGAGTCAACAATGGGCCGGGTGAAGACCAGAATTTTGGGATAAATACAAAAAAAAATCCATTTAGCTAAGGAGATGTTGATTGGAAGAGTGTCAGTCAACCAAATCAGATGGACAGCTTATTAAAATGAGGCTGCTCTCCAAGTCTGTAACTGGAACATGGACTAATACCAGGCTTGAGAAGGCCACAGTGTCCCTGTGGCCTTCTCTCCTGATGATATCTCTCCTGAAACACAAACATAGCCAGGACCAGCTCTGTTTCAGTAATCTCTAGGATCATATTAAATTGACCCTTAACGTTATATGCTGCTGACTGGTTGTTCCCGAGTTTAATTCTGAATACCTGAAAAGTCATTAAATGCCTTGGTGTCTGAAAGAGTTCCTTCCTTGTATCCTTCTCCACATGTCCTATGCAGGACTTTTTGTCTCACTGTTCCCACTAAGGGCAATGCCTTTGCCATCCTGCCTTGAGATACCTCACAGAGAAATAACTGACTGACCAGCACATTCCTTCAATGTGTGCTTTTAATTTGCTGCTATTTATTGATGTCGCTTTTAGATTATTTCTTAGCATTAATGCAAGCAGTTATGATGCATGAATCTGACTGAATGCAGCAGGGTTCTCTAAATGCATTTTGCCTTTTTTTTTCTTCTATCTGTCTCCTTCAGCTGGCTATCAGCTGTGGCAGAATTTTTAAACTAGAAAGAAAAATAAAAGTGATGATATATTAATTCTGAAGCAAGCCCCTCATGCTTAAGAATTTATCTTCCATCTATCCCTGGGCTAAGCAAAACCATACTCCTCTGTCCGTGTGTCAGTTGCTTGCTGCCGGCATTGTGGGAGCGCACTTAGCCGCCAGCACTAAAATGGCTGCCAAGTTTTAAAATGGCTGCCAACAGTTGCAAGGCCGGAAGGGAACAGTGTGCCTTAGCCAACTGTAGAAAAGAAGGAAAAAGAGAAGGGGGGGTGGGTGGGGATAAGGGGAGGAGAGAACTAACTCTGAAATATTTCCTCATGCTTCCCCAGCTGTTGTAGAGCAAGAGACATATTTCCTTTCTTCTTTTTGCTTTTATTTGACGCTGATAAAAGTAACCTTGTACAGCACTGTTGATGTAGCTAACCTGAGTTCTGCAACTAGTGACCTACACTAAATTAGGACAAGCACCATGGGAGAGGTGGTCCTAAAGCACAGTGGTGTAGAGCTGAAACATTTATGATAGCCAATGATTTGAAATCTTCCTTCTGGCATTTTATTTCAGATGTTCTTTTCCTTCTAAGGGATTTGTGGAAATTGATGCTTTTATTAGGGCTATCATACTGGGCTGCAGAAATCCAGAAAACTACTAAATAATAGGAAAGAGTCACAAGTTGTCTTTGACTCTTTGCTGCCATCTAGTGGTCACCTGGAATTTGACAGTTCCAATGTGGCACTTCTAATTTTTATCCAGGACACTCAAAAGTTCAGTTAGGTCTTGTACAGAACATATTTCACAGACTCTGCCAAAGGACTCTATGAGTCTTATCCTCCATTTGGACTGAAATATGACCTGTATTTTAACATTCTATTTTCAGAAAAATACATTTTTTTTATTAAGCAAGAGACTTAATCTTTCCTCCGTGCCAAACAAGGAGGAAGTACTTGTTTAGTATAGACATTATCTCTATTCTTTAGCATAGAATTCCTTCAAGATATTATGTAGAAGAGGGGATTTTGGCATGTTCAAAACAGTGCCATCTGCCAAAATTGTTTTTCTCCAAGTAGATAGCTGGAAATCCTAGCAAGGGTAAGAAGAATTAGAGAAACAGATCCATACCTCCTGATTGAATTATTTTTTTCTTAGATAACCCTAGTTTTCATGCATTAAAATCCTTGTTAGACATGAAATATTGTAAAATATTGTTTATATTATGTTATATATAATATAATATATATTATATTATATTATATTATATTACATAAGCATCTTCAAATTATTTTTCCTACTTTAAAAATATGGGCAAGCATTGTTGAACCCCAAAAAGGACATGTATACAAATACTCCAGGCAAATCAGTACCTCTATTTAAAACCACTGACAAAGGACATAATATATTGTTATGATAATTAGTGGCTACCATTAGCAGTATCCCTCTGCAAATCCATTTTTAAGCTATCAAAATGATACATTTTACTTATAAGTTTTATAGTTTCACGTTTCTCTGTAAATATTTTATTTGATCTCATTTAAATATCCCAATATCAAAGTTTAGATGATCTCATGAATTCTAATGTCAATGGGCTTAAAAGTTCTGACTCCCTACTTTCCCCACATCATGCAGAACACTATGATCCCCTCCTACATAACTATACATACAGATCGTTTCTGTTATTTGGGATAAGAAGACCCAAATATTAAAACTTTTTCTCATAAGGTGCAGGTAGTCCTCAACTTATGCTAACAATTTTGCAACCATTTATACTGTGGATGTAAAGAAAATCACTGTGGTCATTAACCTAATCATATGCTTGTTAAGCAAATCACATGGTCACTAAGCAAATTCAGCTTTTTCAATGAATGTTTTTTTGCCAGAAACTGGCAAAAGTAGTTGTCAATCATAATCATGTGACCACAGGATGCTGCAACTAGTTAAATGCAAGCTGGTTACCAAGCAACCAAACCGATCACATGATCATGGGTGTTATGGTGGCCTTAACTGCAAGTACAGGTCATAAAGCATTTTTTTCAAGGCCATCATAACTTCAAATCATCATTAAAGAAGTGGATGTAAGTTGACGGCTAATTGCTCCATCCTGTTAATTATTTTGGTTGTTTTTCTGGCATTTCTTTTCAGTTCAGTGACACAACCTAATATTGTACACAATATTTTGAGTATGCACATGCATAGAGTTATGCAATGTCATTGTTAGGATCGTGTCTTTATCAGAAAATTATTTCTGATCTTTCCAATCCTGTGTACCATTTTTATATGTAGTATCATATCATACTCAAAGCATTTCTTAAACTTTGTGATGCTTATCAGAATCATAAAAGGTTGCTTGGTAATATTTATCCATGTAACACAGAAGTCATGTTGATTAATTGTTCTTATTGTCAGGAAATTTCTCCTTATTTCTATGCTGGATCTCTCTTTGATAAGTTTCCATCTGTTACTTCTTGTCCTGCTCTCAGGTTCTTTGGAGAATAGGTTGAGCCCCTCTTTTTCATGACACCACCTTAGATATTGGAAGACTGCTATCATGTCACTCCTTGGCCTTTTCTTCATTAGACTGAATATAGTTTAAATATAGGATTCATACCATACGTTTATTATAGTCAAGCATTTGTCTTCCCAATTTAACAGATTAATGTGCTTGTGGGATATTTCAGCAGAGGTACATAGGATTGGACAAGCACTGTTCAGTGTTCAGGACCTTTTCAGGTCTGAGAGTTATTAGATGATAATACTTCAGGAAGAGCCATATTTAAGCCATAATATGGCCTTGAGGAACTGTATGTAACTAAAGGAAAAGCTGCTAAAGGTTTTATGAGTGCAGAATCAGGAATCTCTTAAGTGTGGCAAAAATAGCAAAGGAAGCTGGAGGAAATAATGGAGTTGCTTCCATATTTACAGGCGATTATTCTGAGAGCACAGAGGTAATCCTTTTTCTTCTGCAGTTAGAGGGGATATACAGCATTCAGTTGTCTGCCATTCTTCTGTAGATTAAAACATTAACTTTTTCTTCAAGCTATTCTGAAGAATCAAGATTTTCTTCTAGCCAAATTTGTATCTGAACCTGGCTGGGATTGTGGGGAGAATCCCTTCAGAGAACAAACTGCTGAGATAGTATGAAAAGGAAGAAAAGGTAGCATAACCAAATTGTTCTTTAAATTGGATTTCCCTCCTCCTCCCTTTTATTTGATTTATGCAGGCCTGCTATTAAAGGAATGAGTTTGCTACCATCATATACAGGCTGGCTTTATGCCTAGGCATTGTGGCTTATTCACAAAACCATGATTTTAAAAAGACCATTAGACAGAATGAAGTGACTGCTTCAAAGGAGACATGGTGTCAGTTCTCTATTCCACTCCCAACTCTATCTCCTAAATTCTCAGATATTCACATTGGGAAGCACACAGCCTGGCAGGGAGGAGAGGTCAAGCACAGAGCTAGCCTAGAATCACCAGGCAACTACAAAAGTGCTAAGTCCAACCCATATGAAGTTCCTTGGAGCCTTATCTAATTGTTCCCAGGAGTAGGCTGCCAGACTGGGGAAATTTCTGCATTATAGTCAGACTCAAACATAATAAAGTAGTTAGCTTGAACTCTGCATGTATGGACTTGGTTGTTCACATTGGACAAGGACAGAATTCTAAATAATATGCATAGCTTGCCTTTGAAATCTGAACAAGCAATATTGTGGATATTATCCATTCACCAAGATCCAGTAAGATTTAGTTTTATCTACCCAGCTCTACATGTGGACTTGGAGAACAGGGTAGGGCTATCAGATGGGGCTCCAAATATCTAGATGACCACTAGGTGATAACAAAATATAGAAATGCTACCTCTTGTTTTCACCTCGCGGTTGTCTAGATGCTTACAACTGTGATCTGATAGCACTAGGAAGTTTTTTATTATATATTTCAAATACAAAAGGCAGCATATACAATTATTACACTGCACTTTGAGTAGAGTGAAGTCTACTGTATCTTATATGCACCTACACAGAAATAAGTTCCAGTGGGTTTAATGGCAGTAGGTATAGAATTGGAGCCTAGCATTTTGCCTTATTTCAGTACAATAATTAAAATCCTGTCTTCCTGCTTTTTATCCTGTCTTCCATTGTGGAGGAAGGAAGTAATAACATTTCTTCCTTCTTTTAATTTTCATAAAACTAAATAATTTGGCTTATTTTCCCTGCTATTTAGCATGCATTGCATATCTTCCAGTTGCACAAAACTTTCCAGTACTGTAGGAGGAAACTGTGACCTGGCACAATGGAAAATATACAGTGTACCCATTATTGTTTGATGGGATATTCAGATTATTTTCTAAGACACTACATCTGGCAAAGCTTTGAATAAACTTGGTACAGGAGTAAATCAAGATTTCCTATACTGTAGATTTATTTATGGTTATAAATATAAGAGGTAAAAGGACTACCACTTTATATTGAACTGCAACATTGGTATGATATTTATATATTTATTAAATTTATATAGCTACCCACCTCACAAGAAGTGACTCTGAGCAGCATCACGTATATTTTTAGCCAAGAGTCAAATGACAGCCTTGATAACATAGGAGGTACTTTTTTAATTAAAAAAGGTAGAGAACTAAGATTAAAATGCCCATTTCCACATGTGCAATTTTCTCTTTTTTGATATTACAAATTAAATGATACAACAACCAGGATTTAAATTTTTAGACTTTTCCACATATAATTTGGTTTTCAATCTTTAATATGATTGTCTTTAGTGGGTTACATTCATTTTTCATAGAACAATATTTCTGTTTTACTCTGTTATATTTTGAAATGGATTATAAACTGATCCTTCAGCTATATGGCCTCCAGATTTTTATTTGTCCACTGAAATCTGCCATAAACCAAATTTTATTTCCTATAAAGTTTGAATGTTTGTCTAAGGAAGAATCATGATATGTCTCATTTAAATATCATGGTGCCATCAGCACAAAAAACAAAATATCAAATTTGCTCAGTTTTAATACTAGCCTTACAGATTGCACAGTGTGCTCATAATATGTAAGCTGGAACAATCCCATAGGGCAAAAATACTTACAGGACAAGATTTAAAAGCAGGTAAGATGGCTTGCTTCAAGAGATGGATTTGGGGATATTATAAAAGGACAGGTGAAATATCAGTCATTTTTTAAAATTTATATCTTTTAACACAAGATTGTTGTTTGAATAAAAATATATTGTTCCATATGGTTTATAATAAATAAAGCAAAATGTCATATCTGCTAAGCTTTTCTGTTATTTTCAATGGAAGTAAAAATAACATCAATAATTATATGTATGTTCTATATTTGTATGGGAGAGGATTCCTTCTTGACTCCTGTAAAATATGAAATAAAGAATTGTCTACTACATCTTTGTATTTTACAACAGCATGTCAGGAATCTATGTTTAAAAATGGCAATCAAATATTTCCCAAATTATTTATTTGGGAAATACTCAGGAAAATTCTGGAAAAGATAATCAAGCAGCAGATTAAGAGGATCTAGGAAAGGAACAAAGTGATTACCAGATGCCAGAATGGGTTTTCTGAAAACAGAACATGACAGACAAACCTTACTGCCTGCTTTGATAAAGTAACTAAATTAGTGGATCAGGGAAACACTGTGGATATAGTATACTTAAGACTTCAGTAAGGCACTTGATAAAGTAGACCATAATCTTCTTCTTGGTAAGATAGAACAATGTGGGAGAGGCAATAGCAGCACCGTATGGATTCTAAGTTGGCTGACCAACTGCACTCAGCATGTGGTCCTCCATGGAACTACATTCACATGGAGGAAAGCATGCAGTGGGGTGCCTCAAGGTTCTGTAGTATACCCAGTATTCTTCAACATCTTCATAAATGATCTAGATGAGGGGATAGAAGGACAGCTCATCAAATTTTCAGACTATACTAAGTTGGGGGAAATTGCTAACACTTAGGAGGATAGACTCAAGAGTCAAGATTCACAGACTTAAATATTGGGCTCTAGCTAACAAGATGCAGTTCTCTAGTGAGAAAAGTAAGATCCTGCACTGAAGCAAGTAAAGTCAAAAGTATAGTTATAGAATAAGTGGTACCTGGCTCAACAGTAGTAGTTGTGAGAGGGATCTAGGTGTCCTAGTGAACCACCACTTAAATATGAGCCAGGAGTGTGCTGCAGTTTCCAAAAAAAGCCAGTACAATCCTAGGCTGCATCAAGAGAGGGATAGCACCAAGATCACAAGAAGTGATAGTACCACTTTATCTTGCACAAGTGAGGTGAACTTGGAATACTATATCCAATTCTGATCACAATTACACTCAAAAAAAGATGCTGAGACCCTAAAAAGAACACAGAGAAGAGCAACAACATGATAAGGGATCTGCAGGATAAATCATACAAGGAACGGTTAAGGGAACAGTTAAGGAAACTATGCCAAGCCTAAGGAAAAGATGAATTAGAGGTGACATGATAGCTTTCTTACGGTGCATGAGGGGCTGCCACAGAAAGATGGGGGTTGACTTATTCTCTAAAGGGTCAACCTCTGAGGGTAGGACAAGAAGCAATGGGTGGAAACTCATTGAAGAGATCTCCATCCCGGAACAAAAGAGAAGCTTTTTGACAATGAGAGCAATTAACCAATGGAACAGCTTGTCTCCTGAAGTTGTGGCTGCATCATTGTTGGAGGTTTTCTAGAAAGGATTGGACAATCATTTGACCTGGATGATATAAAGTCTCCTGTCATGGGCAGGGAATTGAAATAAAAGACCTCCAAGGTATCTTCCAGCCCTATGATTCTAAAATTCTAAGTGAAGTGAAGGAAAACTGAAATAGTTTATAAATTTTAGAGCAGTTCTTTTCATTCATTCAGCATGAAAATAGCAAAGTAGATGATGCCATAAAGCAGGGCCCAACATTGTCAACCACATGCCTCTGATTCTTAATTCTAGCAATATATTGATGACAGATTCTTTTTTCCTTGTGTGTTTTAGAATCCGGACAATCAGACAATTCAAACCAGCAAGGAGATGCGGACATTAAACCACTGCCCAATGGTGAGTGAATCATTGCTCAACATTCTACTCAAAGTTGGATTCCATGCTCAACATTCTTATATTCCATTTTGAACTTCATTTGAAGCCCTTTTCCCTCCTTTCCCGCCAATATCTGTTTCTGCACCAAAGTGAGGATGAGTAGAGAATATCAGGAGTCACAGATCTTTGTAGATTGATATGGAATTCTTGAGAAATAAATGTAAGGGCAAGCAAGGTAGGATTTGTAATCTTAGAGTGGGAGTAAATATGCAGATTTGAAATCATGAACTAGGCTTGAATTAAAACTGAAAGAGGAGGAGGAGGAATGGGATTCAAAGCTGAGGTTAAGATACAATTCACAAAAGAGACAAAATTTATTTCTATCCAGCCACAGTATAGCAAGCCATCCCAGTCTCCAATTGCTATAGCTACTCCATCCTCATGACCCAGTCTGTGTCTGCCTTTTTTTCTTTGCAGGGCATTTGACCTTCCAGGACTGTTTTGTGACATCAGGCGTTTGGAATGTTACAGAGCTGGTGAGAGTGTCACAGAGTAAGTTAAGGCAACTGAAACTGCAGGTTTGGTGTGGTGATTTTAAGGTGATGAGACTTGGGGATGCACATATCTTCTCTGGGTCATCTTCTCGGGTTGTAAAATTGCTGAGAACAAGATAGTGAGAGCTGTGATTATGGCTGTACTGGCTCTCAAATGCTTCTAATGAAATAGATGTGTGTATATTTAGATAGATGTCTTCCAAATACATACTGTACCCCTTGCAAGGAACTCTGAATCCATTAGCATTTCTCTTAGAATTATTACTGGTCTCTCCCTCCCATCACTTAGTACATTAATAAATAGTACATTTTGAACAAAAAAAGAACTTCCTGACTTGTCAAGGAATTGATGTGAACATGGAGGCTCTTTTCAGGTTACTTTTGGATAAAACTTTTACAGGGTAGGAGGGACATCTAGACCAGTGATGGCTAACCTTTTTGCCATCGTGTGCCAACAGCGGGGGGAGTGCGGGGAGGTCACCCACGTTTGTGCCCACACCCATAATCCAATGCGCCCCACCCCTGTGCATGCATGCCCCCCTGCTTTTAGCATGTGATGGCATGGTGGGCCCAGAAGGCCTGTTTTTCACCCTCCCCAGACTCCAGAGGCTTTCTAAGAGCCTGGGGGGTAAAAACAGCCTTCCCCACCTCCCCCAGAGGCCGGAAACAGCCCATTTCCCAACTTCCAGTGGAACTGAAAGGCCCAAAAACCATCTGGTTGGCGCACACATGTGCACTGGAGCTGAGTTACGGCAACGCTCGCGTGTCCACTGATATGGCTCCGTGTGCCACCTGTGGCACCCGTGCCATAGGTTTGCCATCACGGATCTAGACTGCCATTTTCCAACATTTTTCCATTCTTTTTTCTGTTAAGGAGCAAAGGATGGAATAAATAAACAGTGAACTTTTATTGAAAGATACTTGGAAAATTTGCGAAGTCTTCTCTTCCATCAAACAATTTCTTTTTCTCTGTGATCTAACATGAATATTAAAATTACTTTCTGACAGAAAGGTACAAGATATTCATATATGTAGAATCAGTAGAGGTGGATGCTTCAGTAGAAATGCCCACCTCAGCTTGGCGAATGGGAAAAATGTCATGAAATGTCACCTGACGGCAACATGACGCCATGAATTTGACACCCGTGATATATTAGGAATTGATTGTTCCTAAGAATTTGTTTGTAGACAGCCTTTCTCAGCAAAGAATGCCGAGTGATATAAGCTTAACTAACTGCAGGAAGCTTTAACACAGAAAGCTTTGTACCCAGAGAAAGAGTTCAGGAAATTTTATCTTTGTGTACTATACATAATTCTTCAGTTGATCCATCTAAAATTCTAATTTGATGGGTCTAACTCTAATTGATCTAAAGAAGTATTCAGTCTCCAGACCAGTACTTGCTGACTATATTTTCAATGGCAGAGTAAGATCCCCAAAATGATATATTTAAGTACACTTTGCTATTTTTTTAATGAAGATATCTCTAGGTACTTGGAAGTCATGCTCTGTTTTATTTTCTAACACTTCTTAAGTGTGTTTATGTGTGTGTTTTCTCTTGAGTTTATATAACTGAGAAAGTAAAATCCAGCCTTCAATGCAAGGATTCTCTTTTCCTATTGCTTCTGCTCAGGGGTGAAATCTACTTATCTTCCTTACCAGTTCGGAAGCGCATGCACCTTGCGTGTGCATCACATGCACGCGCAGACCTGTGCATGCACAAAACCTTATGCGCATGCGCAGAAGGTAAAAAACACATTACTTCCTAGTTAAAACCAGGAAGTAATGACACCCGGGTGGGTGGATGGAGCTTTGCTCCGCCATCACTACTGGATCGCCGAACCACCAGCCAAGATCGCTACCGGACCAGGCAATCTGGTCCGATCCGGGAGCATTTCACCCCTGCTTCTGATGGTTTCTGGAGATTGTGTGGGCCACAATGGATACGTTAATGATGCAGGGTGGAGGACATATCTTTTACATAAGCATGGTCCAAACTCTGTATTTTCCTGTTTTTTGTTTGTTTGTTTGGTGTGATGGCAAAACTGTTGGGGAGTTAAGCCTATTTTATGGCTTGTAGCGTAGCTTCTTGTTTTTCACAATCTCAAACTGACAAAAGATATTATATTAATTTTTAGTAATTATGGTCAGAGATTCATGTCTGCCATTGCCAAATCCTATTCCTCTCTATTACCATATACTTTCTGGGCAATTATATATATTGGTACATAGTCGTATTAGATAAACTCTGATCCCTTTATGCAGGGAAGCCCCACTACTTCTATGCAAAGGAGAAATTCATTTTAAAATCACCTGAAATCTTCTCAGATCTCTTGGTTAGTCAGTTTCTCTTTCTTCTCAGACCAAGCGATAGGCCACATTAGGGAAAAGTTTCATGATACCTCCAATCTCTCTTCTTCTACAGAATCTCTGTTAGGATACCTCAGATGCTGCCTAAGTCAGGATCCATATTTCAGTTTGAAGAAGAAACCCCCTTTTTTTGGCCTTGCTTGTTCTGCAAGCCAACTATTCTCAGTTACCACCTGAGTTTTCTGACTTTGTTAGCCTTAGCCCCATACATGGATTTTCATTTGCTGTTGTTATTTATACTATTTCTATTTAGCTATTTGCTTTAATATGCATTCTAATCTTTTTTAATGAGCTAATTAAGAACACTGCTTGGGGGTGGGCAGCCCTACTAAGCAGGTATATACAAAAATATGAAGACTATTGCTTTACACATTGTAAGCCGCCCTGAGTCTCCAGAGAAGGGTGGCATATAAATTGAACCAATAAACAATGAACCAATAATAATCAATTTCCTGTTAGAATTTGTTTGCTAATTTCTTCCAAAATAAATAATTTAAACACTTGGCTTCTTCCCTCTTTTGCTCTCTCTTTTTTTCTCTGTGTGTAATTATTTATTATTTTTGAAGAGTTTGCATTACTGAGCAAATTGAAATGCAATATTGCCAAAGTTAAGACATCTGAACATTTATGATCATAATATGGTCTAAAAGATATGAGCACATAAAGTAATCATAGTCAGTTATTTAATTTACTGTGATATTTCCACCACAATTAAGATTCATTTTCTGTGGAGGCACCAAACTGATTTTGGACATCTCTATTGATGGGTAAAGTTCACAAGAAAGTCACAGCACAGCAATTGGCAAAAATCAGCAATAGTTGTGCCCAATCCCAATCACTAGGAAGTGCTTCCTTGAATTTTATCTTCCTGTTTTTGAGGACAAAACTGAAATATGTAAATAGCATGTACCTAGCTCTCCCATTATATTTTAACTGAAATACTGAATTCTGTAGTTATGAAATGGAAACTTAGATGTTAGCAAAAATTTCTTTACCCAGTTAGCTGTGTCCATTCCTTAAGAATGTAGATTTGTCTAGTAATAAAATGCTTTCATTTCATCACATCTGTATTATTGCCATATACTCTACTTTAGAAAAGTATTCAGAAACAATAATTAACCCAGAATACTGTAGCTTCTGGAACTGCACCTGTGGGACAGGTGACTTCCCAAATGAAACATTTGTACTGTCTAAAGTCCTGAAAGTTTTGAGACCTGGATATCTGAAGACCTGTCATATGATGCCTAATGTAAATCATATAAATTACTAGAAGAAATAAAGGATCTAGAAACAACTCTAGCCACTCTGTAACTCAGTGAACAAAGTGAGAATCCCCAACCTTAGCATGAAGACTACACCAAAATTAAACACAATAGGAAGCAAATAACTTCTTTAAAAAATGACCCCATATATGAACAAAAAGAAGAAGATGAATACACCCAAATTGAACACAATATGGTTCATTTGTATTCCCTAAACAGATTCCCCCAAAAATGACTCTATATATGAAGTTAAAGAGCAAGACCAATGGAAATATGCCACTTTTAGAAGTAAACAGCAATCAAGAGTAAAGCTCTTACTATTTACCCTAGCCCACTCCAGTGAAGTCCCTCTGGAACTGAACAATCGCTTCTATAGCCTTCCTCTGGAACAAAAAACCCCCCAAAACATAGTCATCAATAGTTTCTAAAAATGAGATACAACCCAGCATTTCTATGACAGGAAGAATAATATCAAAGACTTCCTTAGGGGGGAAAAAGGTGAATATTGATGATAGGAGATTTGATTCTTTGGGGAATAGAAACTTTAGTCTACAGACTGAATAGTCAGTCTAGGGAGATATGTTGTCTCCCTGGAGCAAAAATAAAAAATGTTACTGAAAACCTTACTAAAATAATCAACCCCATGGATTACTACCCCTTCTGCACGAGAGGACCAATGACACAACAATGAATCTAAAAACAATACAAGAGATTACAAACAGCTAGGGAAGAAAGTTAAAGAATTAGGAGTTCAAGTGGTGTTTTCATCTATACTTCTAACAAAAGGCCAACATCCAATAAAGGAGCAAAGGATTTTAGAAATGAACCATTGGCTTAAAAACTGGTGTTTCTCAAGAGAACTTCAGTTGCCTTGACCATGGTCTACATTATCTACATGAAGTGCTACTGGCAAGAGATGGAGTGAATCTCACAAGAACTGGAAAGAATATATTCGGAAAGATCTTATCAGAAGGGCTTTAAACTAAAATTGAGGGGGGGGAGGGGGGCAATCTTCAAGACCTTTAGAACCTAATTCCAGATAACCAATCATGTAAAGAGGTAGGGAGTAAAGAGAAAGAAAAAGAAGAGAGAGAAAAAAGGAAAAATGAAGTAGAGAGTGATGGAAAGGATGGAAAACCCAGATACAAAGTAGGAGATATAAGAAATATACTTAAGACCCATAAAGGACTCAAATGCTCAAAGTTTGAACGAATGTTCAAAGTTTAGGGAACAAACAGGGTGAACTTGAAGTACTAGTGCCTGAAGGTAAATATATAGTTGCCATTATTGAAACATGGTGGGATGAAAGTCATGACTGGTATGTACTGATGGAAGGATACCAACTATTCAAAAGAAACAGACCTAACAAAAGAGGAGGTAGAGTTGCATTAATATATAAAAGATCACTACATTTCTACAGAAATCCAAGGATGAGAATCTTGTAGAATCCATATGGGTCAATATAAAAGGAAAAAAGAATGACATTGCTGTAGGTGTATACTACAGGCCACCCAACCAAGCAGAAGAAATAAATGAACTTTTTGCTAAACAATTAACAAATGTATTTAGGAACTATACCATAGTAGTAATGGGAGATTTTAACTACCCTGATACTAACTGGGAGACAAACTCTGCAGCAAGTGGGAGATCAAACATATTCCTAAGCAACCTAGATGACAACTTTGTCATCCAAAAGGTAGAGGAGGGAACTAGAGGAAAAGCTATACTGGACCTAATTCTTACTAATAGAAAAGAAGTGATGGGAGAGTTGAAGTTGCTGGAACTTTGGGCAAGAGTGATCACATTATATTGGAATTCAATATAATGTAAACATAAAGCAGTATAACATATTCCAGCCAATGTTTTAAACTTTAAAAAAGCTGATTTTAACAAACTGAGAGGGAGCCTAAGAAAAATTCCATGGATGAAAATCCTAAAGGGAAAACAACTCAGGAAGTGTGGGAAACTCTGAAAAATATGACCATAAAAGCCCAGTCTAGCACAATACCACTGAAAAAGAAAAACAAGAAATCCAAGAAAAAAACCAGCCTTGTTGCACGAAGATTTCTCTGAAAAGATGAAAGACAAAAATGCAAGTACAAAAAAAAAATGGAAAGAGGGACACAAACTAAGGCAGAGTATCAGCAGATAGCCAGAAACTCCAAAGATGAAGTCAGGAAAGGAAAGGCTCAGAATGAACAAAGACTTGCAACAAAAGATAATAAAAAAGTTTCTTTCAACATATAAATAACAAGAAAAAAGTCAAGGAAACAGTAGGTCCACTTAAGAGAAAATGATGAGGAAGTAACAGGCAACAGAGATAAGAACTGCTTAACTCATTCTTTGCATCAGTCTTCACACTAAAAGAAACTATACCCCAACCCACCAAAAACATAACTGTAAAAGACAGACTAGAAATAAAAATTAAAATAAACAAGAAAATGGTTAGAGAACAGCTATCTGATCTTGATGAATATAAATCACTGGGACCTGAGGGATTACTGTATTTTTTGGAGTATGAGATGCACTCCCCCCCCTAAAAAAGTGGGTGGAAATGTCTGTGCAACTTATACAACAAATATTGCAGGGGAGAGGGGTTGATGCGGCACCGATCAGCTGTTCTAGAATGGGCCACGGTGGCAGGGGCGAATGGGTCATTGCGAACAGGCCATGGCAGCGGTGAATGGGCAGGGGTGGTGTGAACAGGCCACAGTGAATGGACTGCAGAGGCGAACAGGCTGCGGGCCAGGTGAATACCAGATGGATGCTGGGAGGCAGATTTTTTTTGGGTTTCCTCCCCAAAAGCTAGGTGTGTCTTATAGTCCGAAAAATACGGTACATGCCAGAGTTCTGAAGGAGCTGGCAGGTGTTATCTCAGAACCATTGTATCTGGTTCAAAAGTCCTGGAACACTGAGGAATTACCTGAGGATTGGAAAAGAACTGATGTGGTTCCCATCTTCAAAAAAGGAAAAAACAGATCCAGGAAACTACAGATAAATCATCTTAACATTAATACCTGGGATAATCAAAAAGCAGATCTGCGAACATCTATAAACAAAGTTGTAACTAAAAGCCAGCATGGGTTTGTTAAAAACAGACTATACCAAACCAATCTTATTTCATCGTTTGACAGTGACTAAATTAGTAGAGCAGCAAAATGCTGTGGTCATAGTATACTTAAACTTCAGCAAGGTATTCAACAAAGTAGACCACAAACTACTTGGTAAACTAGAAAAATGTGGGATAGACAACATCACTATCCAGAAGACAAGCCCAGAATCCAAAAAGATCCTGACAGACTTGAACAATGGGCCCTATCCAACAAAATGAAATTTAATGTGGAGAAACACAAAGTTTTACACTTAAGCAGGAAATACCAAAAGTACAAGTACAGATTAGGTGAAACCTGATTTAAAAACAGAAACTATGAGAGGAACATTTGAGTCCTAGTGGGTAATCACTTAAATATGAGCCAGCAGTATATGGCAGCAGCCAAAAAAGCTAATACAATCCTTGGTTGTATAAACAGAGGCATAGAATCAAAATCAGCTGAAGTATTAGTACACTTTATAAAGCCTTAGGCCACATCTGGAATACTGCATCCAGTTTTGGTCATCACATTACAGAAAAGATGTTAAGACTTTGGAAAATGTGCAAAGAAGAGCAACTAAGATGATTAAAGGCTTGGAGACAAAAACATGTGAACGGTTGCAAGATTTGGGTTTGGCTAGTCTAGAGAAAAGAAGGACTAAGGGGGACATGATAGCAGTATTCCAGTATTTGAGAGCTTGTCACAAAGAGGAGGGGGTCAAATTTTCAAAGCACCAGAGGGCCAGAAGAAGAAACGATGGAAATTAATCAAGGAGAGAAGCAACCTGAAATTTAGAAGAAACTTCCTAACTCTGAGAACAATTAACCGTTGGAATAGCTTATCTCCAGACATGGGTGCTTTTATCATTGGAGGTTTTTAAGAAGTGGGCAGTCACTTTTCTGAAATTGTATAGGGTCTCCTGTTTGAGCAGGGGGGTGGACTAGAAGACCTCAAAGGTCCCTTCCAGCTCTATTCTGATTGTATTGTAAGAATCCAAGAGTCTGAAAGTCAGCTGATCAGGACTAGGAAAAGTGCCTTTTCAGAGGTTATGCCTGGACTTTGAAACTCAAGAGATGCCCCTCTTTCTTCACTAATAGTCTTCTAGATCTTTAATGTACAGTATGATTTTATTGAGAGTATATCAATAAGTTTTAGTGATTTAAATATTTTAAATATTTAGTGTAATATATTAATATGCTTCTCTATTGTTTACTGTTTTATATTTCTATCTTTTTGTGAGCAATTTGGAGTTTTATAGAGAAGAAGGAGGGTAAAAATCTAAAATAAGTAATAAAGACATTGATTTATTTGATGCATTCTTCACACTTCCTGATTTAACCTTCTTGACATCTTACTTACAGAAGAATGCTCTTTTACTGTCAACTTCTAGAATTATGCAGCCTTTTTATGTGCCATGTATTCAAACTTCCATTGCAATCAGATTAGACACTGAAGGATAACATAAAAAAACTTTCCTTCCTTCCTTCCTTCCTTCCTTCCTTCCTTCCTTCCTTCCTTCCTTCCTTCCTTCCTTCC
>WNWU01000054.1:2225784-2356441 GCA_012654045.1 Ptyas mucosa | reverse complement strand
TCCTTCCTTCCTTCCTTCCTTCCTTCCTTCCTTCCTTCCTTCCTTCCCCCTCAGTCCTTTCCACTGAAATTACTCTGTAAATTGAATGTTTTTGCCTGAATCTGCATGCACATGATACAAATGTGTTTGTAATCAATACTCTCTGTGATTGGTCATGTTTACAACTCCTTTTATTATTATTATTATTTCAATTCAAGAAACTCAACAGGAAATCAGTTTGAACCTTTGTTTTTCTCATGCTCCCTATCTTCCAGTCTGTTGAGTTATTGCCTCTTACCTCATAGCTCCTGTTGCAACAGCATCTGGTCCAAACTTCTCTCTGGCTGATCTGGAGAGTCCCAGTTACTACAACATCAATCAAGTGGCTCTTGGTAGACGGTCAATAACATCACCACCTTCTAGCAGGTAGGTCTACTACAAACTTTGTGTAGTGCAAAAATCTTTGAGTTCATTGAAAGACTCTTCAAACCAAATGGCATTTCTTGTAGTAATTAGTCCCAACTGGGGGTGGGAGTGGGGAGTAAATACTTAACCTTGTATTTCGTTACATTGTTGCTTATGATCTGTGCGTCTGTGTTATGTTTCCACTGCAGTTCCACCAAACGGCCTAAGTCACTAGATGACAGCGAAATGGAGAGTCCAGTAGATGATGTGTTTTATCCTGGGACGGGACGGTCCCCAGCAGCTGGCAGCAGCCAATCCAGTGGTTGGCCCAATGATGTGGATGCAGGTAAGAGGCAACTGTCTTTCCTCATCAGTTAACATATATTGAGATGGGAAAGAAAAGCAAAAGGACTAGTCTGATCTTTGGCCTTCATTTACCATCTCCATTAGGCCTGCATAGATTTCATCCACAATTGCATCTGTTCTTCCAATACAGTGATCATATTATCTAATTAATGCTTTGTTAATGAAGAAGGTATAGGACAAATAACAATTATTTGTTTCAGGTGAGCTCTGTTTGGATTCTACAGATTGGAAGGAGTTGTTTAGGGAAATGGTTCAAACAAGTTGGTATATGGTTGCTTACAACAAATATGAAGCACATATTTAACAGACACATACCTAAATACAGGTGAAGTCTTAGTTTAAAATGTGGTTACAAAATGAAGTTAAACCTACACAGAGCACATGGGCAAAGATGCCTCATGAGGGAAGGTAGATACCTCTTAGTCCAGTATGGATGAGATTTGAAACTAAGGAATACATATCTCTCTAATACTAGCAAAAAATACTAGGCATGCAATAATATATAAAGCTCCCCAGCATGAAACCCAATGAAAAAAGGTGTTCTGAAATACTATATAAGCATAATGGAACCAATAGTAAATTGTACACATTGAATTAAATTTGTGTAGACTTCAAAAGACTGTGATACAAATAAGCTATGGTCCTGTGTAGGTTTGCAGAATGAAATATTTATATAGCTACCTCAAAAATGCTAGCTTGTGAGTATGAATGAGAGCATATTGGCATGTATATGTTGAATATGTGCAAGACATAATCTTCATGAATAAGGAGAAAGAGGATTAATGTCCAGGGTAAAGAAGTTTGTGTGTAGGATAATGGGAATGAAGTAGCTGCTACATAGTTTGAAGGATTGAGCAATGGACTTCAACGTAAGACACGACAGCTGTCCATGCTGGGATTTCTTACAGTGCTGGAAATCAACTGTCCTAATGATTTACAAGAATGGATTCTGGCTGTATTGGAATTAGTGGAATATATAGGAGGGTGGAATGGGATGCTGGTGGCTAGAATGAACTGGCTATCTATGGTCCAGATATATTCCTGGCTTATCTGAAACCTCTCTGGGAATTTTGATTAAAGAACTGCTGAAGTAAGCTTGACCACATCTGAGATATAGGAAAGCTGAGTTCTGTTCTGTTCTCCAAGTAAGATATACAATTTATTTTAATTATTGCATAAAATTTTTGCTGTAAATTTAAGTAGTAATTTGCTCTTATTACATTTATTATTCTTGGTTTGGGTATTCACCTGTTTGTTTAGAGGGGTATTTTCCTTCATTCCAGAAGAAATTATCCTGTATTCTTAACCAATGTGAATGAAGAAAAATGTTTTAAAAATTCAATCTTCTTCACAAAAACTAAATTTGCTTTATTGGAAATACTATCAGCCCATATAGTACTGTGGTGAGGTGTATGTGTATTCAGTTGCAGCTTCCATCATTTAAAGTAATCCCCTGTTCAACTGTGTTTTCTAAATACTGTCTTGTCTTATGAGGATTAGATATGATCAGCCAGTAGCCCATTAGGTGTGGAAATTAATGTAAGTCTTGGATGACATAGAAGATGGAAAGAAGATTCTTAATACTGTATTGTCCTTTTCATTACATTTACATCATTTTTATATGCTAACATGGAAAGTCTAGCTATTCTTCTGAACCCTTTTGCATATTAATATCTTTATCCCACAATATAGACAGGTTATGTATACACATTAATTTGTAAGTCAGATGTCATAGAAGAAAAGGAGCATCCCCTGTGTACATGTTTTTGGAAATACAGTTTTAGTCAAGTATACCTATGAAAAGGTTTGTGAATTTGCACTCTTACTGTCAGAATAAAGCAGTGGGCAGCTGTGTCTGGAGGATACTCTAGTCTACCTCCAAATTCTAGGGTAACTTCAAAGGAAAATAGGTGAATACTCCATTAAAAGGAGTGTTCCAATGCAGCATGCAGCACGTAACATCTTAAGCCAGTTTCTTAAATGCTTTATAAGCTGCACTTCCTCTGTGTTTGCAGTACATTTGATAAATCAAAATTATTCCGCTGATCTGTAGGGAATAATTATGGGAGTGGGCTTGTTTTGTACTTGGGTCTTCCTTAGTTTTCTGAGGGCTGAAGGCTGTGGAACAGGCTGTATTCAAACACTTTTTTTCTCTTTCTTTCATCTCCCTCCTCCTCCTTTGTCTTGTTGAGGTTTGTTCCCAACCATCTGAACAAATCACCAATTAAGCAGCACAGCTGCAGGGCTTGTATGAACAGCTGGAGAGACCATCCAGCCGTCTGACAGAGACAGGTGTTCACAGCTGGCTGGCAGCCCCCCTCCCTATCCCTGTGCACAGGTATCAGGTGTTAGGCAGCTGGCATGAGATAACAGGCTGGGGGCTTTTTTCTCTCGGGCCCCCCTTGCCTGCTGCCGAAGTGCCAGATTGTGCTGCATTAGAAAGATAGTGATGAACAGGAATGGCCCATTTCTGTATGAAGCACTGTATTGGTCCCCTAATATTCAAGGGGTATGTCACCAGATTCCCTGTTTCGTATCTGTTGAGACAGCATTTTGTAACTCATAATCATGTTTCCCAAGGTGTGGATGCTTTTAATCAAAATCAATCCACAGTGTAGATCTAAAAATGCACACACAAAAGAAATCCATGTGTAGATTTTAAATCAGCTTTGACATTACATCATCTATCTGTATTGTATTTCACACCGAAGTGAACTGCCCAAAGACAGATGGTTTATTATAACAATGGCTTATGTGTGCATTAGGGTGGAGTCTAAGGGTGAGTCCAAGAGCCAACAAATCAGTGATACTCCAGGGCAGCAGCATCAGAGCTATGAACAGTAGCTAATTCTAGCAATGTACAATAAAATGTTGTAGTGTTTCTAGTTCTAACTATGCTGTCCTGCCCTTTTCTTCTATATTCCATTCCACATTCAGGTCTTAGTAATTGATTTTTAATGTTTGCTAAGCATATTCTATAGGGTAGGGTAGGGCAGGGCAGGGCAGGGCGGGACGGGGCGAGGCGAGGCGAGGCGAGGCGAGGCAAGGCAAGGCAAGGCAAGGCAAGGCAAGGCAAGCTTTATTGTCATTGTGTATTGTGAGCACACTGGCACACATTAAAAATGAAATTCTGTTGCCTGCTCTCAAAAGAAAGTATATATCTACCCATACCCAAACATAACATACATATACACATGTTATATACTGTACATACATATACATACCTAGACCCATATATATATTGAGAGTTCACAAGATTGATAACTATATGGAACAAAACTGTGACTGAATCTAGATGTTGTGCTTCAGATTCCACAAAGCCTCCTCCCAGAAGGTAATAAGGAGAACGGTTATGAAGAGGATGTGTAGCATCCCAGACAATATTGCAGACCCTGCTCAAGCATCGCTTATATACTGTGTCCTAGATCAAACATGTCAAACTCAAGGCCCATGGGCCAGATCTGGCTTGCGATGTGTTTGGATCTGGGCCACAGGACTGCCCTGGAAATAGTGAGGGACCAGCCTCTGCCACCTCGGCCCTGGCCCACCCCAGCCAGGTGCTCCCCTTGGTGGAGGCGGTGAGCACAGGGGGACTGGGGATGCCCGGCAGCAGCTGCATCTTATTGACCCCTTGGTCACTCATTGACCAGCAGCGATGATCAGCTAGACGTGAACCCAGGACATCCAATAAACTGTGCTTGGCCCCACCCTACCTGTATCACACTCACACACCTTGGGGTCACACAGCCCGCACAGCACAGGTGGGTCCGAGCACCGCAGCTGTTGGGCCAGCCCTTTAAGCGGCAGGCGGAGGCAGAGACACAGAGGGGGAGGCATGCAGTCTGGTTCATTGGATGTGCTGGGTGACCGCCTGCCCTGTCCCAGCTGCAGCAGCTGTGGGCAAATAAAGACAGTGGGGCTGTGGTGAGACAGCCTAGCCAGTCATTGTCACTGCCACATCGTGGCCCCTGCCTACTCAGCCTCCATCATCCAACCTTGTGCTTCAGCTCCAGCCGCACACATGGGATAGCCTTCCACTCGCAGCTACACCAACAGCCCCAGCAAATGGGAAGGGTGTGGAGTTCCCATCCCCAAGAGGCAGTCGGGACTCCTTTCCCTGCCCTGCCCAAGCCCAGCCCTGGAGCTGCCCTCTGCAGGAGCTGGGATGCCATTCGAGGGTCACCCTCCAATCCTGCCTTCTGTCCCTCAGTCCATCGAGGCTCTGTCCATAGAGTAACTGGACATGTTCCGAGCTTCCTGGTGCTTGAAATCATTCTGGCATCTCCCGAATCCCATCAGCCAGTCTGCCTCCGAAGGAGCCATTTAAGCGAGGGCATTGAGGAACAAGAGGCCAAATCCCCCCGGGAGGTTCTGGACCCTGAGCATCGCTTCTGGGCTGCCCAGACCAGAAAATCAACTTCCCAGAAGGCTAAAATCTACTTTTATTGAGATTGGCTGCAATAATCAAATTTTTGAATTTTTGAAATCCGATTGTGCTGAACCTCCTTATCCTCCTGTGAATCAGGGAGGTAACTGCCTGGGCCACTTCCAAATTTTCTCTTGTAGTTCTGGACTTGAAAAATCCTTCAACACCTTTTGCCTAAGAAGAGGGTTCTCCACTGTCAGTCGAGCCAGCCATGCCTACCCAACCAACCATGTCCATTTGGTTCTTTGAAGGCAACCATAATGCTGATGCAGCCCTCAATGAAATTGAGTTTGACATCCCTGTCCTAGATAGAAGGAAGTGAACTACCATTAATCTTTCCTGCTATCCTCACCACTCTGCACCACTTTCCTGTCCAAAGCAGTAATTCTTCCAAACTAGACAGGATGCTCTTGATCGTCTCTCCATAGTAAGTGGTAAGGACAGGGGAAGAAAGATATTAAATTCTTACTGAGCTCTTTGTGCACTACCCAATAAAACTTCCTCTTCTAGGATTGGGGGAAGAAGTTGTATTACTGATGATCTTGAATTCCACTAAATCTGGTAATATTTTCCTTTTACATGTGGATCTGTAACATTTAATTATATTATTAACCACTTTCAGAAACTAAGTTCACTGTTAATAAATAACAATTAATAAGGTGCTATTTCATGCAGATCTTCTATGCAAGTCTGAAGGTTTGGGGTAGCTTCTTTAAGAACAGAATGCTGGATATGTCTTTTTATATACTTAACAAATGGGAAATAACTCTTAAGTGGTTGTTCTAAAAAGGCATAGTTAAGCAATATTCTTTGTTTGGCCATGGACTGGCATTCACATTTTCTTGCCCACTCCCATTGCAAAGCATTTCCCCATTGCAAAATACTAACCTTTCCAATTTCAACTGCAGAAGTACTCTCAGTCAGTCACAACTTCCTCATTCAAAGATAAAATTACTATGTGTATTTGTCTATTGTATGACACCAAGAATATGAAAAAGAGGACAAAAATACAGTTCAAATTCTTCAACTTCCATCATCAGTGTATCAGTCAAAATTGAGTCCTACAACAATTTTAAAGTAACATTTAAAATGTTGGGATTTTTTTTTCTTCGTAGCGTTTTCCCACAAATGCAGTATCTACTTTTTTTAGATCAACCAAGTGTTGATCCATTGGTTGTGATAGAAAGTGGCCGACTGGCTTGTCTCACCCAACCTTGGTGTCATGGGCTGAGAGAGAGTGACTGGCCCAAAATTACCCAACTGGCTTTCCTGCCTAAAAACTCATAGTCTCTTGGTTTCTAGCCTGGTACGTTAACTATTAGAACAGAACAAACCAAACTGGTCTGTTATGGAATATCTTATAAGAGCCTTGGTGGTGCAGCAGATTAAAGTGCTGTTAAGGAACACCAGCTGTCTGCAATTACTGCAAGTTCGAATCTCACCAGGCTCAAGGTTGACTCAGCCTTCCATCCTTTCAAGGTAGGTAAAATGAGGACCCGGATTGTGGGGGCAATAAGCTGACTTTGTATAAAAAAGAACACCACTTAGTAGGAAAGCCCTACTAAGCAGGTATATACAAAAGTATGAAAGCTAACGCATTGTAAGCCACCCCGAGTCTCTGGAGAAGGGTGGCATGTAAATCGAACCAATCAATCAATCAATCAATCAATCTCTTAATACTTATATACTTTATTATATTACAAGGATATTAAGCCTTGTAATATGTAAGAAAAAATATTATTGACAATGACAAACATATTCCAGGATTCCTTAATTATAATGTACTTATACTTTATAATGTACTTATTTCGTAGGATCAGACTAATTATATCCTTGAGATATAACTGCATAGGCTGCTTGCTCCTATGTCTGATTTACTGAGATTTTCTCATTGGCTTTGTGAGAGGTCATAACATATAATTCTGTACAGTCGTCTACATTGCAGACTGATCTTTCCTCTTTTAGCAAGACCCAGTCCTACCACAACCTGATATATAAGATAGAAGAAATTGGAATAGCCTGCTTGGTTTTTCAGATTTGTACAACATACAAAGTTTTTTGGGGGAGGAGGGGCAACCCTGTGATTAAATATATTAAACAAACAAACAGATAAATAAACTGAATACAGACATGTGCTTGGCACTTTGGTTTCCCACCTTGTATCTGCCCCACCACCAGCACTTCACAGAAGTGTATCAGTCAAGCCAAGAGAGCCACTGTCACATAGTGCAGAGTTCCTCAACCTTTTGGCTTTGCAGACTGGCGGGGGAGGGAGAGAGGGAGAGGGACAGGAGATGATTCTACGTGAGCATCAGGCAAGCATGCACATACAGCTCCATTTGCGCAAATGGAGCATGCACATGCCTGCCCACCACTTCCCAGGCCTAATTCCAAAAGGCTCAAGCTCCAGTAGTGGGCCTGGGTCAGGGACTGGGGATCCCTGACATAGTGGATAAGAAACGGATATGATGAGCTCTAGCCATGGAAGCTGGAAACATGATTTTACACCAGTCACTCTCTTAGACCAACCCAAACTCAGAAGTATTACTGTATGTACGCTGCCTTGAGTGATAGAAAATAGAAACAGAGTCTAAATCTAATAAATAAATAATAATTTCGGGGGGGAAGTAGGAATCAAGAAATTCAGGAAAATACATCAGGAAAGTATTTCAGCTGTGCTGAACAATTAAGAAGTGAAGCCATTTCTGGAAAACAGGAATTTCAATAGTTCTTTTGTGAATTATTAAGAGAGTTTTCTTCATGTACCTGTGCCTTTTACTATTTACTTTTTTCACCTTTTTGGCTATTATTAGTTCTCCTGGCACCCAACTAAGGCCTTGCTCAAATGACGTGACAAATCTATGTCTTTGCAGGGAACTGTGGAGCAAACTTAAACAGCCTTTGAACAAATTTATATTGATGTTTAATAACTGTTAATTCAAAGGAAGAGTAGCATTTGTCATGCAAATAAGCATTTTCAATCACATGGCAAACTCCACTGAAGCAAGACTGCTTTAGAACAAAGGCAAGAAACTGCTCTGGTGCAGGGCTTTGAAAACCCTAATAAGCATTCAGATTACATCTTGTCACTGAGATATAACAAACTTAGATGTGTTCTAGGACAAGGAATAGTGAGTAGCAGAGATGGGGAAAAATCTAGAGTTTTGAAAGGAAATAAAGTGTTGCAACCTGATCGAGTCAAAACACTAATTTATTGCACACCTTGATTGATGGATCTAAGTCTTAGCAAGTGGTAGAACCTGGCTAATCTAGTCTGCGCTTGGAAGCTAAGGATATGTACTTGAATGAGAGATCAAAAGGGAGTCCCGGGGCCGTAGGCTGGAGTACAAGTAAAAAAAAGTAAAAATCCTGGAACTGGGCTAAGGCAGCCACTTCTGTATGTTGCCTAGATGTATGTAGGTTCCATGGGGGAACCAAACCTGACACAAAGGAGATTTTTTTATTTTTATTTTTATTTTATTAATGGAGGCACCTCAGAGACACATGGAGATTGCTCTTAATAGTATATATCAAGTGCTGTAGAAATAATGAATAAATAATGCTGTCTTGTCTATCTACGTCTACTTCATTGTTGGCTTTTTTGCAGAATAGACATGTGAGCTGCTTCTTTAACCTGTTCAGTGACAGGTAGAGAAACTAAAAATTGAAAGCAGCCGTTCCCAATATAATCCCTTAGATCTGTTGTAGAACATAAGTTGGACCACAGAAGTGAATGAAAGAGCATGGCTAACTACTAATCCATCTTTCCTCCATCTGTTAAACCATGAACTTTCTCCCTGATTCCTTGCCAGGACCGGCTTCTTTAAAGAAGTCAGGAAAGCTGGATTTCTGCAGTGCCCTGTCCTCCCACACCACCTCCCCGAGAATGGCTTTCACCCACCACCCGCTGCCTGTCCTAGCAGGAGTCAGACCAGGTGAGAACAAAGCCATTTTCTTAGGGGGGCGAATGGGTGGATTGTGGGCAAGATGGGAGGCAAGGGACAAAGTTGTCTCCTTGGTAGGGCATGTCAATAGATTCAATCACCTCGGTTCTGGCAATAGTCTCTTGCTGTCTCTTTTTCTCTCTTTCACTTCCTCTGTCTTTTGTTCCCCTGCTTTCTTTCCCCCCCCCCCCAAAATGGCTTAACACATTGATTGCAAACGGCATTCTCACGAATTTATCCTTAAAATGGCATATAAAGAGGAAAGTTTTGATAAATCAGATTAACTTGAAAGACACAGTTTGAATTGATAGCAGTACATAGATGGACTGAGATCCAGATTAATGTATATAGTTTTAAATGCTCATTTGAAAATGCTTTGGAAAAGGAGGCTTCAGAATAAATGGACAACTACATTTAAATATTTTGTTTAAAAAACTAGGATATTTAAAGTTTGCATCTAAGAAAGGCAAATCTAACCTATAGACTACATTCGATACATTGAGAGTTGTCAGATTTTTAGTGGCGTATTGTTTCAAGCTGAAATACTTATCCTTGCTTCTCTGAGGTGTGCTTGAAATTGAAGTAGAACCCTAAGCCCCATGAAAGTGAAAATGGCAAATGTATTTTCAGTACATTTCTTAAAAAATTTTAAAAGTCCGTATTTCAGTATATTTTGAGAGTCTGTCTGGAGCCTGAATGGCTACACTTATTTCACTTCTAAAATTATTTTTTATTATTTATATTTTTGTTATTTATATGCTGCCCTTCCAAGTCACTTTCACAGGGTGGTCTTGTAATGAAAATAGAAATAAAATACTACAACAAAAGTAATAAAATGCATATCATAAAATAACAGCATTAAAATGAAAACAGCAGATGGGAAAATGTAATGAAGTCCAATCATTGGAGAAAAAAATGCCAGTTTAAAATGCTTAAGGGATTTTAAAAGATTTTTCCCCTGGCATTAAAATCCCATTAGAGCAGGCAGAGAACCATAGGACTTCAAAAATACTAAGGTGCCAGCGCAGAAAAGACACTAGATTTGTCTTCTATCTGCCATTTTTTGTGATAGTGAGGTCATCCAAAGAAAGACGTCTAAAGATTTTTTCATTATACAGGTAGGGTCATAAAGAAATAGGCATTTCAAAAATAAATGCAATATTTTCTTGAAGGAGAGAGGAAAGGAAGGAATCCCTGAGGATTTTACTCTGCTAGTCATAACCGACTATAGGGGGGCGGCACTCATCTCCATTTCAAGGGCCATGAGCTAGCATTATCCTAAGATATTTCTGTGGTCATGTGGCCAACATGATGTCACAAAGCGCTGTTTCCTCCCACTGAAGTGGTACCTATGTAGCTACTTGCATTTGCATGCTTTCAAACTGCTAGGTGGTCAGGAGCTGGGGCAAGAACAGAAGCTCACCCCATCGCGTGACCCTTGGGTCTCAAGCCCAACATCTAACTGCTGAGCCTTTGCACCACCCCCAATTTCTTCAATTTCTTGAAGAAGAGGCTATAATTTGCTTGACCTTTTCCTTGTTTAGGTCATGGCATATTCAGCCTTCAGCCAAGGCATTTAAAGTCTGTGTGCTTAGATCAAATGAGCAGAGAATCTGTTTAAGTGTTATTTACAAATGCCTATGACTAGTGTTTAGGAAGAACCATGATACAGGTGTATTCGCTGGAGGTATTTATATTTTTTGTAATCAACCGTAAGCATAAAGTTTGAAGTTTAGGGATGCTGTCACAGTTTTTGGTGTCTGGCTTTTCTTAGGATGATGTTGTGGTTTCTGATTAATAGTTACTTTATATCACTTACAGTGATGTACTGCATCATGTACTGTATTGTACGTAGGTTGCACATATGTGTGCAGTAGAGGGAGGGAAGAAATAGAAGAAAGCATTTTAATTAAAGTACCAACATATCTGATGAGGTGCTTCAGGTAAGGAATAGAACAAGCAAGTTTAGAATACATTCCTCCAGCCTCTTATCTAGATAAACCACTAAGCTACACTGTCGAATGGCTTGCCCTGAAGCATCAAACAGGTTTTGTAAACAGAGTATTAACATTTTAAACATTAGTAGGCTGAAGAGTTCCTTGCTTGTCTGTGTTTTGGATCCTGCCATGGATGGCAGTTAAAGAGGCAATATCATTTTAAACTTAGTGCCAATCGAAGTGCATTGTCAGAGAGATGTCGGACTTATGAAGATGAAGTTGTTTTGTGAGAACTAATGTCAGTGGTATGTTTGGAGAGAGGCCATTACTTGCTTGAGTTTCTACCAAGTCTCCACTTTGTATGAGCTCATAGTATAATACTACTTTGGTAGAAGAGAATACAGAAGAAATAATTGTGGCAGGACTGATTTCTCTCTTCTCTTTGTCCTGTAAGTTCTCAGACAGCAAGTGTCAGTGTAAAATAAGCAGCTTTTCAAGGAGGAGGCAGTACAGGACTCCAGGCAATGGGTTTTTAAGAATTATGTAATCTATATTACAGAAAGAAGAAAAGCCATAATATTAAAGGAAGGAGATGTAAGCTAAAATAGGTCAAGTGTTAGGCAAAGGAACCTTTCTGACCTGCGATTTGAAGTATACATTGAATACAGTTGATCCCAAGCTTGGGTGAAAGCCATTAGTTAAAAGACACAATAATTAAACAAGCAGTTATTTTATAATGGGCACCAATACTTTTTGTGGAAGGCTTACATTCTACTCAAACATAGTTATAGCATAGTATAGAAATCACATTTCAAAAGTATTTACAGGTAGTCCTCGACTTATAATAGTTCATTTAGTGACTGTTCAAAGTTACAACAGCACTGAAAAAAGTGACTTATGACCATTTTTCATAATTATGGATGTTGCAGTATCCTTATGGTCCTGTGATCAAAATTCAGACTTTTGGCAACTGATTCATTTATGAAGTTGCAGTGTCCTGGGGACATGTGATCACCTTTCAGACAAGCATAGTCAATGGGGAAGCCAGATTCACTTAACAACCATGTTACTAAGAGTCATGGTGGCACAGTGGTTAGAATGTAGCATTGCAGGCTAACTCACTGCTGACTGCCAGCAGTTTGATTCTCACCAGCTCAAGGTTCACTCAGCCTTCCATTCTTCTGAGATCAGTACAATGAGGACCCAGATTGTTGGGGGCATAATGCTGACTTTGTAAATGGCTTAGAGAGGGCTGTAAAGCACTGTGAAGCGGTATATAAGTCTAAGTGCTATTGCTACTAATTTAATAACTCTAGTAATTCACTTAACTGTGGCAAGAAAAGTGGTAAAATGGGGCAGACTTAACAACTATCTCACTTAGCAACAGAAATTTTGGGCTCTATTGTGCTCATAAGTTGAGGACTACCTGTACTCATTCATTTCAGTGCTAAATCTTCCTATGCAAAGAATTGTCCAACAAATACACTTAGCTTTTGCAGCCCTACAGTTATCATCTCTGAAAACAACAAAATAGTTTGTTCAGATCTCTGGATTTCCCTTACAACTGTTCACTCAGTCAGCTAGTCCAAGAACAGCAAATTGGAAATTGGCTTGGGGTGCCTAAATTAGTGAAAGAATTACAGCACATTCCCCTTTTCTATATGCTTAATTTCTTACCCTCCTAGTTGCTCAGTATAGCCTATATTTCATTGTTATGAATATCTGCTTTGCTCTCATCCTGATTCCCTATTACAATTTCCTCCATCTGCCTAGTGTATAACTCTGTGTAGGAGGAACTTCAGCCACATACAGTAGGAGAGAGTCAATCCCCAGTACACAACAGCTGGTTTCTTGGCTGATTTCCCTCTTCCCTTTCCATTCTACAATGTGCCAGTAATTCCCAAAGAGAGGACTATGTTATGCACTTTTGTCCTTTTACACTTGGGTGTCAGTTAGAAGTTATTGATTTTAATGTACGTTATGCTTTAGAGAACAGTTTAAGAGAAAACGATGGGTTACTAATGAATTAGAAGATGGGAGTAGAAAGGAGGCATTCAAAAAGAGAAAGAAATAGATGAGAGCATAATAAGAAGATATAAATGTAAGAAAATATAGGTACTTGTACTTCATTTTGATTAGGTTACCACTCTGAAATAAAGTACATAAGAAATGAGGAATGGGACATCAATAAAATTTAGTAAAAATGTCAGAGATATAAACACATGTTCAGAAGCAAATGTATACCCCATTTTTACTGCATGTATATGTGCATGATACATACATGGTTGTTGCAAATTCCGGATGTATAATGCATGCAGCTCAAACCTGCTTGCACATCTTTGCAAATGCTAACCTCTTTTGAAAAAGAGAAACTATCACTCCTTGTTGGGATTGTGACAATCTTAATTGAAACAGCCTTGAAAATAAGAATATGGGGATAATTTTTCATCAGAGACCTTGATGGGATAGTAGCTATTGGGCTGTGGAAGCAGCATGGCATGGGGGTTGTTACTGACATCTCTTTCTGTCACTCTCTCACTCTTTCTCTCTCTGTGCTTCTCTCTCTATTTCTATCCATCTATCCTTACACTCTCCAGGAAGCCCCCGTGCCACAGCGTCGGCCCTGCACTTCCCGTCAACCTCCATCATCCAACAGTCCAGCCCCTACTTCACACACCCGACCATCCGCTACCACCACCACCACGGCCAGGACTCGCTGAAGGAATTTGTGCAGTTTGTATGCTCGGATGGCTCAGGCCAGGGCTCTGGGCAGGTAAGAGCCTCGCACCTTAGCCCAGGGATGCCGGCCAGTCCACCAGAATCCTGCCTTACAGCCCTTTTCTGCCTCTTCTCCCTCTCTGTCTCCCTCCCAAACACTGCCTGCCTGCCTGCCTGCCTGCCTGCCCGCCTGCCTGCTTGCCTGCCTGCCTGCCAAAGGCATAGGGAAATATGTGATACAGTAAGCAGTATTAACTAGTCCTGTGAGTCTGGCAGAATGGGCCTTCTTTCCTTGAAAGAACTGTCTGACTGATACTGGCTTGCTCTTGGCATCTTACCTTTACCTCAGAAATTAGACTGAATTACAAGGCCCAACATTCAGGCTGAAGAAAACTAACTTCAGGGCAGCCATAATATTTTTTAAAAAGGATAGATGAGAGAGATGCAGCATATTCAAAAGAGAACCTTCTCTTCTGTTTGACCTTACATGGGAACTGACTTCTACAGAATGGGCAGGTATAGCCCAGTCAGGTTTTACTTTCCCTATCATCCGATTTCTCTACCCCAATTCTGTCTGCACCTTTTTTCCAAATAAGTTTCTGAAGGGTTTAAAGTCTTCAGAGCTCCTGAACAAAAGAGAATCCCAGAGGGTTGCACTGAGCACATTCTAGAATGTTTATCTTTATGACATTTGTGAAAGTGACATGAATGGCAGGATCCAAAGATGTTAGGCTTTGCAACACTGGAAAAGAACTTATAAACCAGGAAATGAGAATTTTTCAGAACACCCTAGAGTTTTGAAGTTTATGATCTTTAGTTATATTTTGGGGAAGAAAGAGGAAAATCAATAAACTTAAATATTAAATGTTGAAGCATGGGTAATTTTTTTATAATCACTTTTGATTCCAACTTACCTAAGTAAATTGGATTGTACTTAAACATTGATTTTAATATACTCTCAACAATATGTTTGGCTCAGTTTGAGCACTCCTATTGAAAGGCAAACCCCCCCCCATGACCTGATAGATAATAATTCAAGGTTCTGATGTTATAAACAAGCTTACGTCCTCAATAATCCCTTTGTAGCCAACCTCTGTGAGCTGACAAGAGTCTTGAAAGAGAACCATTATTTATCTTTAACACCTTTCCCCCCATGAGGGATGAAAGTATTAGACCCCAGTAGCTTCTATTCCTAAAGCAATTTAGTGCCAGTGGTGTACAAACCATTTAATATGGTAAGCCACCTTGGGTAGCTAATATGGTAAGCCACCCTGACAAGTAGGCTCTGGACAAATTATTGTAATAAATGAATAAAAACTAAATTGCAAAAATCCAGGGGAGCAAGTTGATGGATCACAGTTAAAACAGAGGAACTGTGGCTTCGTGGGAACAGTAGCTATCGCCTCTATTTCTTTAGAGGGCAAGAAAGTCAGGAGTGGTTAAAATCCTATGAGAAATTACTGTTTGCTGCTGTTTTTGTTTTATTGTAATCCATAGCCAAGATTTTTCTAAAATATTGATGCATCTGTAAGTCCTATTACAAATGTCTTGTAGAAGTTTCCTTTTCATGGCAGTTGTTAGCCTATTGTTTTCTGATCAATGTGACTAAAAGAACAGTTATGAATTGGCCCTTTTTAATTAGCTTTTTTTCCTGTCCAGATTATGAATGTACTGAATTCCTGGATCCTCGATTTTTCTTTCCTTTATGTTATAGTAAAATATTTCACTACCCAGAAGAAGAAAAAAAAATAGGGAAACCAGTCCTTTTACATACACACAGATCTGAAATTTCTTATTCATAATTTGTTTACAGTTTCATTGAGCAGGATATACGATGACATAAACTGAAATTTCAAACAAGCAGCTTTTTAAAAATCACTCAGCCTGAAAAGCCTCAGCAGTGAATTTCCTGTCTAAAGTGGAAAGTTTGATGATGATGCAAAAGTATGTTATAGTACTACTCCCTCCAAAAATTACAAAGTAGTACTTTAAAAAACCTCAGGAGGACAGCACATAAAATAATTCAGTGAAGTCTGACCATAATATTGATGGTTTTCCCATAAGAAATACATGAATCCAAAATGGCAATTGCAGGATAATAAGCTAGTATGGAAGCAGATCAGCTGGCATTAAAGTCTGAGGAGAAGAGCCTTCAGCCATAGACAGGCCCTTCTAAGCTAAAAACGACTCATTAAGATTCCTTACCATGCTTTGTTGTTTACTCCAGCATAGCATATTACTCAGGATAATTATCCTGACTCACTGCTCTAGGAATAAAGCAATTCCAGAGATCAAACAGTAGAGTTGTTAGTAGAATTCGATGTTGATGGCTTATGGTACTTTATTTATTGTCATCCTTAGACTTTAGTAATGATTGAATTTTATGTTGGTTCCTGGTTTGTAGAGCATTGGTCTGCCATCGAAAATCTAGATATTTCTGCTTCTGAATCCTCTGAGGACTTCGACCAAGTCTGGGAAGGCAATGGTTTACAAACTGCAACTCTTAACAAGTCTAGGAGCAAGTAGATTGATTGCAGAAAAATCACGGGAAGACATTAATTGTGGCTTCTTGGCAAAGGGAACCTCTGTTCAGGAGCTGGTAAAATCCCCAACAGTTTGCCTTCAGAAATTGTGGGCGCTCCACCACTGGAGGTTTTTAAGAAGAGACTGGACAGTCACTTGTATGAGATTGTATAGATTCTCCTGCTTTAGCAGGAGGCTGGACGAGAAGACCTTCAAGGTCCCTTCCAGCTCTATTCTATTCTAATTCTAAAATCACAAAATAAACCACACTTTCTTGCACATGTCTGTAAAGTCCTAATTATTAATGTAATATCCTTTCCATGGACTTTGCTTGCTACAGAATCCAAATAGAAAAACTGTTGCTTCCTATAGACTGCATATGGGAGGGAGGAACCAATACAAGAAAACAATTGCCCAAAAGCTTCTAGTATGAGAATTTTGAATAATCAAAATTAAATATTTTCTACTACTCCAAACTCATTAGTTCTGTGATACAATTGAATTTAAGTTGTTATTCCACTGATTTGTGTATCACAGCCATATTTTCTTTGTCTCAAACTCAAGCTCTCCCCAAGAATTTGGGAATTGTAAGCACTGTAAGCCGCCCTGAGTCTCCGGAGAAGGGCGGCATATAAATCAAATTTTAAAAAAAATTGTAAAGACAGTATCTAATTCTGAGGTTCCCATCGGTGCTGCTGTATGAGATGTCAGAAATTGTTTCAAATTTCAGAAATTCAAATTCTTTCTAAGTTCTTGTGGTATAGTTCCCCAATAACAATTGGTGTACCACTCTTGATTCCTTCCATTTGTTTGTTTTCAAATTTTGATGTTAATAATAGTAGTAATAGCAATCATATTTTACAGATATGTAAAATGTTACAGAATCCAAGTAAATCTGGGTACCCACCATAATATCCTGTGCTCATTTCTAAGAACTAGATTCATACTTTTTCTTTTTTAGATCCATGGTGGGCATTTTGCTGAGAAAAAAGAATAAAGACATTGATAATGAATATATAGCTCAGGTTATGGACAGTGCATACATATTTTCCTATAGGTTCATTCAATTAGGCAATCTGCAGACCCACAAAGACTAGGAGGAGGGACATGTCTTGGATACAGCCAATCTAACCAGAAAAATACAGCCCATACCTCACAATAGCGGTTGCTTTTACATTAATAAGAAGTTTTCAGAGATAATGAATAATTCCATGAAGTCATTGGTTTGTTATCTCAATGAAGTAGTCATTGTTCAGCCCTGCCTGTTCTGTGGGAACAAAGGCAACCCCTTGATAATGACTCAGGCCTAACTTGTAATAAGAAAATAGGACAGACACATCTGAAAGGAAGAGATTGAGGATGTGGGAAATGTTTGATGTGGGAAATGTTTGAGGGAGGTAAGGGGAAAATATAAAACTAAAGTATGATTTTAAGAAGAAAGAAGGGGGCGAAAAATGGTATTTTAAATCAAATTAAAGTCCCTCCACTTCTCTGCCCCAAGAGCCGCCAGCAGATACTGCATCTTTAAAGTTGCCTTGTCTCGTTCACGCATCACTGTATTTATGTTGTTCGCAGCCTAACGGTAGCGGCCAGGGCAAAGTCACGGGGTCATTTTTGCTGCCGCCACCTCCACCTGTGGCCAGACCAGTGCCCCTTCCAATGCCTGATACAAAATCCACCAGCACTAACCCAGAGGGCGGAGCGCCGACACCAACGTCACCCTGTAAGTGGACCCAAGTGTAACCCAAACCACAAAGCAAAATGGAACTTAGTCTCCATTTCCCACCCCAGGGCCCTCACTAGATGTCAAGTAAGGCAGAAATAATAATAAGGAGAGCAGGAGGAACAAGACTAAAAGATGGGCAATGAAAAGAAAAACAAAGAAGAATGTGCACAGTAACAAATGCAGGAGAAAAGAGGCACAAATGAGAAGAAGAAAGGAAAAAAGGTGAATTGAATATAGACAAATGGGAATGAGAGAAAAAAAAGCAAGCTATAAGCAACTGGCAGATTCAGAAGGTGGGCTTGGGGCACCATGTTGTCATCATCAAGTCTTGTGCTTTGTGCTTATTTTTAAGGTTTAAACACCCCATCTGACCCCTTTCCTTAGCTGCCATTATCCCTTTACACCTTCCATCCCATTCCCCAGCGTTTAAAGATGCAGTAGCTGCCCAACTCCAACACGTTTATTTTTTTATTTTTTCATTATATCGTTGGTTGCCATGGTGGCTTCTTGGTAAATTTGGGGATTTTTTCAAGGGAGAAAAATAAACCATAGGTAATTCTGAGAATAAGCAATACTGAGAGAAATTTGAATTTTGTAATGTGAGGAAGGGTTGTGTTTATGGATATTATGGTGCTTCAAATATAAATTCTCACTAAGATCCATAGCAAGCTTTCTCCCATCACCCCAAATTGTGGTCTGTGCTTTCTCAGGAAAGGGTAATCTGATGGACAGAAGGGAGAAGGAGGAGACATTGGGAAACAGAACTTCCAGAAAATGGCCTTGATGTATGATGATAAATAGAACCAGACATTTGAGTAGGAGTGGGTAAATCAGAAATCTAGAACTTCTGTTCCCTATTTTAGAAGGGCAGGTATCTCCTGGTGAAGAGTGGTGGCATTATGCAATATGAAACCTGTCTCCATCCTAGAAATGGGAATCCTACCAGACTGATTAAAAATGGGGTGGCAGTTAAAAATTTTAGATCTCCAATGAAGTAACTATTACCATCTTTCTTGGCTTCAAAGAGTCCCTTTGGAGATAAGGATTGGCTACAGTATCATTTTCTTTTTTGCTTTTTCTCCTTCCCTCCTTTCTTTTTCTTTTCTTTTCTACATCTGTGCTCATGGCATTACTCACTCTCACATTGTTCATACTCTTCATTAAATTTATGATAATTTATGGGAGGGGGTGGGAATAAGAAGAAAGGGTTGGCGACAAGCTGTAGACATAAAGGAAAATTCTGGAGCTATGTTATGTACTGATTGCCATCTTCCTATTCCTGCAAGATGGCTAACAAAGGTTTCAGAAGGAAATGGAGTGTTGCAGCTGCTTCTAAGTTTGAAACTCAACCCCAGCTCTCATTAAGAACTGATATGCATGATCAGCAGGGACCAGTATAAAGTATTAATGCTGCTCTGAGCCATATCAGATTGCCAGTAAGGTGTTGGTGTTAGTGATGAAGATAAATAAGAATAATTGTTTGTCTCAAATTTATTAAATATTTGAATGCTCTCTCTTCTTGAAAAAAAAACTCCTTATATGTAGGAAAAGGTCTAAAATATCTCTCTTACATAATCTCATTTTGTTCATTTTTAACAGAGACCAGTAAAATTCAACCCCTGTCCAGTAGTATAACCCCAGAAACAGCACAGTAACAGATCCCTCATGTGGGCGTACTCATTGTGTAGCTCATCTCTTCATCCCTTTTGGTAGCTGGAGGCCAACAAATAGAAATCTAGTCCATAGGCTTCTAGTGTTCCATTGAGAAACAGAGAGTATGTGATGTAAATTGATTACAGGCTAGTAAAAACCATTTGATTCTTATAGCCAAATCCTGAAGTCATCTCCATAAGCCAGGTCTTAAACTCACCAAACAAGAGCTTCTGCCTTCCCATCAGTGTCCTATCAGGTTGGGCAGTAGAGAAATCAGCTTTAAGTGTTGAGCACGATTGTGATCAAAGGCTTAGTGTAAAAGTGAAATGCCATACTTGGCTGTTTTTGTGTACTCCTGCCAGTGTGTATGTGTATATATTACCATGAGGTTTGTAGTACCTCTAGATAACATTTACAATGTTTCATAGCCCCAGGCAGGTTTTCAAATCGGAGATGAGGTTGGGTGAGAGGGAACCTCGCACGCCCATTCCTTGCCCCTTATGTAGCTTCATCTAGAGCTCTGCCTTCTTATGCCACCAACTAAATACCAAAGAGCTGAGCTTAGTTATTTCTGGCACACAGTGCTGTGCCCAGGAGAGGCATGCAGACCTAGAGACTCCATCTCCTGGCAGGCCCATACATGGTCATGTTCTGGAATGCCATCTTTCCTACAAATGGGTAGGAGGTCTGCCTGAGTCTACCAATAGCGGTTATAACATAGAAGCCCCCAGCCTCCTCCAGGGATGCAGAGAAAACTAGGCCACAACTTGAAGGCTTTGGATCTATACCCAGAAAAAAATAATATGCCCAAGAGAAATGAGGTTTATGGAACAAAAGCCAGATTCTCCTCAGTATTCATCTTACTCAGTAAAACCTGTATAATAAAATAATGCAATTCCCCCCAATAAAGACACAGGGGATATTATGTATGATTTTATGGAAGTTTCCATTAAGCTGTTGTGATTACGATTATAGTAAAGCTGGCTTTTTCTATCAATATCCTTAAATTCCTGTATCTCAAACAAACAAACAAAAACAAAAGTATTTTCCATCATTCAAAGGAAGCCCCACTGACAACTAAGAGCTAGCTGTTCCATTCTTTTGTGTTCACTGACAAGACGGTATTCTGGGGAGGAAAAGGTGGTGCCCTTTTTTTTCTTTGGATTTTGCTATCTTGAGTCTCATCTGACGGGCCTGCATGCCCATCCTTTTCCATCAATGCCATCAGCCTCACCTAGTGGCCCTAACGGCCTCACATCTCTTTCCCCTCTAGCATTCTCAGCGCCAGGCTCCTCCTCCTCTGCCAACCGGTTTGTCGGCATCGGACCCCGGGACGGCAACTTTCTAAACATCCCCCAGCAATCTCAGGTAGGGGGAACCAGCTTCATAGGGGTATATGTGCTACAGTAGCCCAAATGTACCTTGCCTTATGTGGGAAGGGGAGGGGAATGGCTCTGTGGAAGGGATGGATGTGGATCATCTCAGAATTTTTCTATCTATGAATAAGAGAGAGTTCAGTTGCAGAATAAAACTTAGGACTGAACATTAGGGATCTAAGTATTTACTCATGGGGTGTGTCATAAAAGTCCAGAATTTACAGCAGAACTCTTTTGGAGATTGTCAAAAGATAGTCATGTTTCAGAAATTATGGCCTTCATTTTTCATATAAGAAACTGAGTTTCAGAGAGAGTTTTTGGCTTATGAGTCTCAATCTAAGATGGAATTTGAAAAGATTCCCAAGATGGAATATATTTCAGTGACAGGCTGGGGAATGGGGAAGATCCATCAGTCTGCTCAACTATGTTCATTGGGTGCCTTTGGGCAAGTCACTGTCTCTGAAGATATGATGTATTTACTGTTCATTTGTTCTCACCATGGAATGAAATGAAGTATGGCTCAAGACTACTCCACAGAGACTTCCACACTGCTATTATTTTCATGCTCCAACCCTGAAAAGCAGTTTAGAAACCAACTGTCTTTCTTTATGCCAATTTTATATGCTGACAAGACTAAATTTACATCAAGCTCTTCAGATTCTGTGGCAGCAATAATCTCCTCATATCCACTTGGCACTACAAAAAAAAAAGGCTGCTAAGGGCCCAGTGACTTAGTGCTTTACAGCTGTTCCTTTCCTGCCAAATAGAACAGAGAAATTGACGAAACACCAGTCAATTTCACTTCTCTACTACTTAGGGAAAGCTGCAGAGCCCTAAAGTTAATTTTTCTCTTGCAGAATCAAGAAACAAATAAGTTCAATTTTCCTGTGGGTATTGTAGGAACTCAGAGATTTGAAGCTGCTGCTTTCAAACTGATGCAGAATGTTTAGTCTATATTCACATGGCAAAAAATCATATTGATCATAATATGTATTTTACTCTCTATATGCAGAGTATAGAAAGGTTGTATGTGTACACTAATCATAATTATCACCCATAGTTACCCATAGTTTTTCCAATCTCGATATGTTTTGGGAAGAATATATCATCACTTGGCATGCTCGCACATATAATACAAAACCATAGTTTAGCTTGTAGTGCATGGGCAAGAACAGAATGTGATCAGCTCCTCACTTTTCCTCATGGTGTTTGGAATAAATTTCATCACCATTAATGACAATTAATGTTAACTATTATTTGTTTAAAGAAGTACTCATGACTTGTGATATAAATTTAGTAGTAGTAGTTAAGATTAACTACAGAAGTAGTTCAAGTTCAAATAATTAACAAGTTATGTTTATCCTAAATAGAAATAAAAATGCAGTTTATCTCAAGAAAAGAATGAAACGGACATCCATGCAACTTATTTCCATTATGCTAAACTTTGTTTAATAATGTCATCACAATACTTCCTAAGCATTCAAGCAATATATCTGTATGCCTGGAAGATGCTATTTCCAAATCTATGCATTAAGTCATTAACAGCATTAGGGTGTGGTTTATTTTCATGTACAACAAGACAATATACAAAAATGAAAATGTTACCGATAAAATTAAAATTTTTGAATTAAAAATTTAAATTAATTTCTAAGGAGTAATTAAACTCTGTTAAAAATTAGTTGACAAAGGCAACTTATGGCACAAACTAACTCCACAACTGTGTGCTCCTTTGGCTCCCCATGCAAGGCCGCAGAACCGTGTTTTAACCTCTTTTTGGAAGGCTAGAAGAGTGGGGTCTGCCTCACTTCAGAGGCAGAATATCCCATAGGGCAGGAACAATGGCAGAGAAGGCTCTGTTCCTAGATCCCACCAGTTTCTTTAACTGACAAGGTCTGCAGCACACCTTCCCTGCCTGACTTGATGGGATAGGTCAATGTAATGAGAGATGAAGCCGGTTCTGTAAGTAGCTTGGCCCCATGTCATGTAGGACTTTATACATCATAATCAACACCTTGAATTGGATCCGGAAACAGAATGGCACCTGATTAGTTTGCGGAGCAGAAGTGTTACATGTGCCCTTCTTTGGGCACTCAATATAGCTTCCAGATACTTTTCAAGAATAGCCCCATGTAGAGCACTTTGCAGTAGTTCAGATGGGAGATGACCAGGGCATGAGCAGACAGCCTCCCTATCCAGGTATGGGCATAACTAGTGCACAACACAGTTTTGAGCAAAGGCCCTCGTAGCCATGGCTGCCACCTGTTCTTCTAGCAGGAGCCGTGAGTCCAAGAGGACTCTCATAACCCTCCGGTTATGCACCGGGTCTGTCTGCGGTAGTGCCACTTCAACCACTTAAGACTAAAGATGACAAATTCCTGGATATAGAGGGACTCCCTACCCACAACCATTCATCTTACCAGAATTCACACTCCTTAAGTATGCACATATGACTAAAGAGTGTGGACTTTGTCCCACATTGTCCCAATCCATATTGTGTTTATTCCCCTCCCCGCTTTGGAAAAAGAGCTTGCACATTTTAAAAATTAAAACTGAGTTACCCTGGGACTGTGCTGCACTGGTCCTGTTTGCCCCATTGTTATTCTCCCACTTCAATAAGCCTCCCGCTTTCAAATTGTAAAGCCTTCCTGCCCCACCACACACTTTGGTTTATTATGTTTTCTCTCGTTTCCATCAATTTAGCTCCTTCTGGGAGTAAAAAGGAAATAATTTGGCTGGTTTCTTGGTATCTCCCACTGGAATTATAAAGTCATATAATAAGAAGCTGGAGACAGTTGGCTAGTAACTAACTGATCCTCTAAATTATTGTGCAAAGTAGTTGCATACATACAAGAGAACCTCCATGGAGGTGAAATAGAGATAAAAGTGGAGATGAAGATCGAGGTAGTAGTCTATAGTAAAAGGTTATTCCAAACAGTAATATCATTTGAAAACAAACAAAGAAGAAATCTGATTGCCATGCCCCTTTGTTGATATCAGCAGCCACAAAAGCTTTAAGTCACATCCTTATTGTGTCCAAGAGAAGTTCCTTTCTAAGTTCCACCGAGTGGTGACTGGAAATATAAATTTGGACCTTGCTCTGAGGCAAAAATGAGGATGAAGGGTGGGCAATTCCAAGTCTAGAATTGGGTAGCCATTTGGATTATACCTTTCTCTAAAACACCATTCCACTCAGTGTGACATCTGTGCTGAGCACTGGAAGATCACTTACCAGCTTTCAGACTTCCTAGGTTAGAGTTTGATCAGAAATCCATTCCTGAAACCAACTTCTGACTGCCCAGGAAGCTTTGCTCCACTATTACTCGTACAATCCTTTAGCGAACAAAAGAAGGGTTTTGTTTTTTGTGGTTTAAAATACAAACTGAGTTTATGACGTATTGTTTTTGTCACTGCAACTAGAAATCCTAACTTTATGTTTTCTCTATATAGTATTTACTTGTACAAGGGAAACAATATAACCCTGTGATGATGAACCTATGGCATGCATGCCCGAAGTGGCACATGGAGCCATGTCGCCTGGCATGTGCGCTGTCGCCCGTTCCTCTTCCGGGCTTCTGGCGCACATGTGCACACGATGATTAACTGGCCTTTGTGTGTGCAGCAGTGCCAGAAACCAGAAGAACTGGTCTTCCATTTTCTGGCGTGAGCATGCGCACTGGCCAGCTGATTGGCACGTGCATGCATGGGCCAGTAACTGGAAGACTTGGCTTGCATGCTGGAAACCGGAAGTATCTTATTCAGCAGGCGCATGACCACTGGACAGCTCCTCTTCCTGGTTGCGGCCCTGACGAGCGCGCGTGCGAAGTGCTCCCTTTTTGGCACTCGGTGCCGGAAAGGTTCACCATCACTGATATAACCTGAGAGACACATGGGAGAGGAATAACATCTAGAGGAGGAAGGAATAGTTCACAACCCATAAAATTGCTTCCAAGAAATGAAGATCTGTGCTGTTTGTTCTCCTGATTTTTTAATAGGCTACACTAGCTCTGCTATGAGATAGTTGCTTAGAGAATGCACAATGTAATTGGGGGGGGGGAGGTGACCCTCTTTTCAAACTTACATGGATGAGAGAAGGAGTGTGTTGCTCAGCACCAGTGATATTATGGGTGGTTGCCAATAAGTGCCATTGGAACTCCTGTTCGCAGAGCATACCAACCACTCTTAGAAGAGTAGAAAATGACAGGGCACGGAGGAAGGAAGGAAGGAAGGAAGGACCTGCATATTTGTAGTTTCTGTGCAGCAGAGAATACCTTATAATAATTGAATAATAATTGTATTTTGTTGCACAATGAATAAAAAGACTGGGTTGTTATATTATTTAGGGCAATCTTAATCATGCCAGTGCCACAACCAGAAGGGAAAATCTTGATGGTATGAAGGTTAAAGCAACAAAGAAAAGTTGAATACCATGGGGAGGGAACATTCCAAGTCCAACATGATTTTTTCCCCATTCCTCCTGTCCCACATAAGACAGCTTTCAGCTTGCTCTGTCTTTCCTTCCTAGCCTCCATTGCTCCCTGGTGGTGAATGAAGGAGCAGAGCAGAACAGGAATGAGATTTGCTCCCCTTCCCAGCCCATAACCAATGTCACGTCTGGCCCGTCTGGTTTCCCTGAGCAACCAGACATGATGTCACACCCAGATGAACTTGGACTTGGGGGGCCAGGCAGGGAAACAATGGTCCGGAGCGAGGCTGGATCAGGGCCCAGCACAGCCGCAGGACTAGCAGGGGCACTTCCGCCAGCAGTTTCCCTACTTCTTGCTTTCTCCTTTTCTGTTTCACTGTTCATTTCTTAAATTATTTGTCTTCTTTTTTCTCTTCTCTTCCCTCCCCCTCTTCCTCTCCCCTCATGTCTGTAAATATACTCCTGTTACTTTCTTTGTGGCTCTTGTGTTCTTTTCTCTCAGAATGTCATTAGGCTGATGGGAAGAAGTTGCTCTGACCTATCATACATAAGATGGTTGGGACCAATTGAGGTATTTTTCAACCAAGGCTCTGCCAGGTGGGCTCTAAGCTTTGCCAAGAGCCCTTTAATATGTGCATGTGTGTTTTGTGTACAGAGGGGAGAAATATTCCCTGCTCCATTGGCTAGGCTGCAGTATTATTAGGGGAAGGCAAGGGGAGGGCAGATGTTACCACAGTAACCAATGACTTTTCTGAACTCTGGATTCAGGCAGATGGAGGAAGACAAAAGAGAGGAAGAAAAAGACAGACAGAATTGAGTAAGAGCGAGAGATGAAGGAGAGGAGCACAGTGGCTGCCAGTTTCCCCTCTCTCAGCTGTGGCTTCTGGCTGTTGCCCATAGGAACAGCTGCAGGTCCCATGAGGTGTAACAGACCTTTACTTCTAGACACCCTGCTCTTATTATTGTTGTTGTTAAATATTCATTTAATGCCAACAGTGCATGCAGAACCCGGCACTACCCTGATTTGGCTTAAAGGGTAAGGCTGTGCCAGCTCCAGTATGGATGAAGTGTCCAGTAGATTTCTCATTAGATGGTCATCTTCTTCCAGTACTATAGATTAGCTCAAATCAATGGGAGTTTAGAATTTAGAATAACAGAGTTGGAAGGGACCTTGGAGGTCTTCTAGTTCAACCCCCTGCTTAGGCAGGAAACCCTACACCATTTCAGACAAATGGTTATCCAACTTCTTAAAAACTTCCAGTGTTGGAGCATTCACAACTTCTGGAGGCAAGTTGTTCCACTGATTAATAGTTCTAACTGTCAGGAAATTTTTCCTAAGTTCTAAGTTGCTTCTCTCCTTGATTAGTTTCCACCCATTGCTTCTTGTTCTACCCTGAGGTGCTTTGGAGAATAGCTTGACTCCCTTTTCTTTGTAGCAGTCCCTGAGATATTGGAACACTGCTATCATGTCTCCCCTAGTCCTTCTTTTCATTAAACTAGACATACCCAGTTCCTGCAACCGTTCTTCATATGTTTTAGCCTCCAGTCCCCTAATCATCTTTGTTGCTCTTCTCTGCACTCTTTCTAGAGTCTCAACATCTTCTTTTTCATCTGGCAACCAAAACTGAATGCAGTATTCCAAGTGTGGCCTTATCAAGGCATTATAAAGTGGTATTAACACTTCACATGATCTTGATTCTATCCCTCTGTTTCTGCAGCCTAGAACTGTGTTGGCTTTTTTGGCAGCTGTTGCACACTGTTGGCTCATATTTAAATGGTTGTCCACTAGGACTCCAAGATCCCTCACACAGTTATTACTATTGAGCAAGGTACCACATATACTGTACCTGTGCATTTTGTTTTTCATGCCTAAATGTAGAACCTTACTTTTTTCACCATCAAATGGAGTGTGGCTAATAACTTTGGCATTGCCCAGGGAATGACTCATAACTAATTATACATGTCATAGTGCAACTACACCCAGAAACCTAAACCCCCAAATAGCAAGTAGTCCAAAAATCACACCATCTTTGTAATGAAATTATTTTTCATGAAGTCAGCAAATGGCAGACTGTATACAGTGCAAGAAAGAGGATAAAGAATGGGGCTGATATGATATTTGACTCAATATACAATTCATTGATAAATAGGGTAGGATGGACAGAAATTATTGGGTGAAAAGAACCCTGCATGTGAGAGAAATAACTCACCTGACCTCTCTCCTATCCTGTTTTTCTTACTAATGCCTACCAGCTGCCCCAAGCCTAGAGGTCTCAAGAGGAAGAGGAGGAATGGGAAGAGGGGGAGCAGGCCAGGTGAATCAGTAAAGCACCCATGTTCTGTTTTCATAGAAGCCTGGCCCCTGACTTTAGGCACAAATGAGGCAGGTGTATGGATAAATACCTATAACTGCCCACATCACATCTACCAGGATCTTATTTGTACTGGGCAGGTATAAGCAAGGCAAAGCTGAAATAGCATTTGCTTTTATTATTCTCTGGCAGTTGATAGGAATGTGTAAAAGCCCAGTGTGAAATTCCACTCTTCTTACTGAACCTCTTGGCCAGTGGTGGGATTCAAATATTTTTACTACCGGTTCTGTGGGCATGGCTTGGTGGGTGTGGCTTGGTGGGTGTGGCAGGGGAAGGATACTGTAAAATCTCCATTTCCTCCCCACTCCGTGGGAAGGTCACTACAGAATCCCCATTTCCTCCCGATCAGCTGTGACTTGGGACGTAGAGAATAGATGGGGGCAGGGCCAGTCAGAGGTGGTATTTACTGGTTCTCCAAACTACTCAAAATTTCCACTACCGGTTCTCCAGAACTGGTCAGAACCTGCTAAATACCACCTCTGCTCTTGACTTATCCTGAGCTTCCAAATGCTTTGAGAAGAAAACGTCAGTGTGCTTTGAGTTTAACATGCATTCAAAACTTGTGGCAAATCGAAGGAGGTGTTGAACTAACCTTTGTCACCACCTCTTCCAAGACATTTCTAAAAGATTATGAAAATAGGAGCTGTGATAAACCTTCCCTGAAATATTTAATGGGTTTAGTATATATAAAATGGCATCAGAGACAGGACTCCACCATAAAAAGAAACTTCCTGAAAATAGCAGGGTTAATTTTCCACTCTTTACTCTGAATATTTCAGCCCAATGAAAAATGATTTTCAAAGGAGAAATATTTTTAAAAAGAAAGACTGATCTACTAGTTTTAAAGTGGGAAAGAGAAAAGAAAATATCTTCTGTCCTGCTATGGACACTCTCCTTAAACTTCATTTTTCTCCAGCTCCGTTTCATACTTCTTGCCTCATCCCCACAAGCAGTCTTTGAAAGATCCTTTCCAGATTTATTTTCTGTGAACAGCTCACTGTAGTAGTGTCAGGGATGGTGTTTATTTTTTGTGAACGCTATTCAAACATTTTCCTGCAATTTTCCTTTTAATTGAGAAAAAAAATCATTTTGAATTTTGAAACAGTGCAAAATCCAAACAATGCAGTTTTTCTTACCAGCAACATTAAACTGGGCTGGCAGTTCAAATTATGGAGGTCACAAGATAGACTTAGAGGATACAGATACAGAATACATACATACATATACATACAGATTAACAGAGTTGGAAGGGACCTTGTAAGTCATCTAGTCCAATCCCCTGCCCAGCAGACCCTACACAATTTTTGACAGATGACAGTCCAGTCTCTTCTTGAAAGCTGCCAGTGATAAAGCTCCCATAACTTCTGAAGGCAATAGGTTCCATTGGTTGATTGTTCTCACTGTCAGAAAATTTCTTCCTATTTCCAGGTTGAATCGCTCCTTGTTCAGTTTCCATCCATTATTCCTTGTCTGGCCTGCTGGTGCTTTGGAAAATAGGTTGACCCCCTCCTCTCTGTGGCAGTCCCTCAAATATTGGTATACTGCTATCATGTCTCCCTTGGTCTTCTTTTCTCTTCACTAGACTAGCCATTATGAGTTCCTGCAACTGTTCATCATATGTTTTAGCCTCCAGTCCCCTAATCACCTTGGTTGCTCTTCTCTGCACTCTTTCTAGAGTCTCAACATCCAGAATCTGCAGTAAAGAAAGTGTGTGGGGGGGAGTCTTTTTCAAAATCACTAGGGGTTGAGCAACATATTAATTTTAATAACAGCAACAAATCATAAGGAACTTATTTCAGCTTCTAGTAAGTTAATTGACTGTCCATGAACATTGGTTTCTAAGGGTGATATACAAATGAAAGAAGTTTCTAAATTAACTGGTCCACTGATTTCTAAATTCTAATTTTTAAATTAGAATATATTAAATTTATACATTAGAATTTATACTAATTCTAAATTAGTGCATTCATTTCTAAATTCACTAGTCCAGAGAAATGCTATGGACATAGTATATTCCATTTCAATAAGGTATTTGACAAAATAGAATACAACCTACTTCTTAGTAAGTTAGAAAAATGTGGGATAGACAGCATAACTGGCTGACAAACTGCAGTCAGTAAATCAGTGGAGGCTGACAGTAAGTCTTTAATGGAACTGCATCTACATGTAAGTACTCCAAGGTTCTGTTCTGGACAGAACTGAAGATATGGTAATCTTCATAAATGATTTAGATGAGGGAATAGAAGGGGAACTCATCAAATCTGCTCATCAAGCTGGCAAGAATAGCCAACACCCCAGAAGATAGGCTTAAGATCCAGAAGGATCTCGGCAGACTTGAGCACTGGGTCCTATCTAACAAAATTCAATGGTGAGAAAAATAAGGTTTTACACTTAGGCAAGAAAAATCAAATGTACATGTATAGAATAGGTGGAACCTGGCTTAATAGCCGCAACTGTGAGAGGAATCTAGGAGTTTTGATAGACAACCATTTAAAAATGGACCAGCAGTATGCTGCAGCTGCCAAAAAAGCCAATGCCATCCTACTTTGCCTTAATAGCAGGATAGAATCGAGATCACATGAAGTATTAGTACTGCTTTATAATGTCTTAGTAAGACAATACTTGGAATATTTCATCCAGTTTTGGTCACCACAAAATATAAAAATGTTGAGATTCTGGAAAGTGTGCAGAGAAGAGCAACAAAGATTATTAGGGAGCTGGAGGCTAAAACATATGAAGAATTGGGTATGAATTGGGTATATCCAGTCTACTGAAAAGAAGGATTTGGGGCAACATGATAGCGGTATTCCAATATTTAAGGGGCTGCCACAAAGAAGAGGGGATCAACCCATTTTCCAGAGTACCAGAAGGCAGACCAAGAAGCAACAGATTGGAAACTAATCAAGGAAAGAAGCGGACTTCCGCTGTTGCCGTCAGCTGTTGGGTTAGGGTGGGGATGGGAAGGATTTATATATTCTTTTTATATGTATTCTACATTTGTGGTTAGGGAGGGGGGGGGAAAGGGGGAAAAATTTGTATTGTTAAAACTTTTTCAATAAAAAAAAAAGGAAAGAAGCAACCTAGAACTAAAGAGAAATTTCCTAACAGAACAATTAAGCAGTGGAACGGCTTACTTTCAGAAGTTATGGGTGCTCCTCACTGGAGGTTTGTAATAAGACAACCATTTGTCTGGAATGGTATAGGGTCTTCCTGCTTGGGTGGGGAGCTGGACTAGAAGACCTCCAAGATTCCTTCCAACGGTTATTCTGTTATTCCCCTAGGACACAAATGAGCAAGGGAGTGACAGTTTATATTATCACTTTCCATGATGACCATGAACTGAAATTTGGGGATATAATATATTCATCGATAAAAATTATCTCTCACCTTGTGTTTCTGCTAGCAATATACCTGGAATATTTAATCTAAAAGACAAAATTCATGCATCATATGTGGAAGAAATGGAACCTTCTGATTAAGAGCAGTGTGGAGCAAGATGATATAACTCAGTGTTGCTCAGTGCATTGCAAGACAGATGTCCGTGAGTAACCTACCAACATTCATTTAAGGTTCACAGATTTGAATGGATGCTGTGTAGCTTGTTTTGATTCTGTCTTACTTGAGGCAAAAGTAGATTAGGTATGTTGTAGGCAGATATAATAGACAGCTATAGAAAATAACTCAAGGCATTTAAATGATGCTCTGACATGAAGGGACATCTGGATTCATTCCTCAGTGCCAAGTAGATGTTGTCATAGTGGAGTGACAACTCCTGAGTGACTTGTTACTGAAGAACGACATTCTGATTGGTTTCCCAGGCATATAGTCTCTGATTCCAACCAATCAGGGAGCAGAAACAGTCAATGAGAATTGAGCTCTTTTTGTTTTGACTGATTGTTTCTGAATCTCTCATTTGTATGACTGGCTCTATTACTAGAAGATATTGGGGACTGGTGATGGTAGTGGTGGCTATTTCTAATTCTGTAATTTGACCATTGCCATATAATTCACATCACTACACACCTCATTCAGTTGGTAGCTTTACATTGGGGAAAATTCATTTGATTGGCTGCAATTAATGATAATAAGCAGTGGTCAAGAATCCGACTGGCTGGCAGGGATTTACTAGGGTGTTGGAATTGGCATCTTTATTTTATTAAAAGAATATGGATTGACTGAATGGGAGAGAAAATGTGGAACAAAAAGAGCTGGAGAAAACAGACATTTAAAAAACATTGTGAAAAGGAGCAGTGCCTATTTGAATAAATAAACTGCAACTTGAGCAAAGCAGGAATGGTATTTTCAGTGTGGACAGAATGGACCTGGATCTAGCAAATATATTTCACTGCTTGTCTTAGCTGTAGGGTTTTCATCAACTGTGCCAAACTTTGTAAAATGCATAATTTCTCCTCTCTTTTCCAAAGCAATCTTAGTAGAGCCATGTTTAGTAATATGTGTCTTGAGAGGAATTTCTAGACTTAGAAAGTTGATTCTAGAGAAGGGAGAGAGACTTGTGAAGTGGAACTAAAAGCTAGTATTTGCTCTGAGAAGAAAATAAAGTCTCGATTGAGAGATTGGTAATTAAAGAGCATCTGCTGTCCATCAGGCTTTGAAAAATGTAGCATGTGACATTGGCACTTCCTGTACCTGCTATACTAAATCTGTTGAGGCCTGTGGGGATTTCGAATAGGCACTGTTACCTCAGGATGTTGCATCCTGAAGAGAGAGCTTCAGTCTGTGATGCCAGCCTGTTGTCAGTACTAAGAAGAAGCAAAGCCGAGACAGAAGGGAGGTGGAACAGAGAGCTAGAGAGACTGAGAGCTGGAGAATGGAAGTCCAATCTTCCCAGCAGTGGACACATAGCCCCTCCTGGTGGCCATTTTCAATGCTTTTTCTCCCCCCCCCCCCCCCCCCCCCGAGAATCTGAATTATTTAAATCCAACCACTTCTTCCTGCTTCCTTCATTTGCTGCCCCGTCACTATTGTCTCCATATTGCAGATGGCAAGTGTGTCCACTGTGTGGCTCTGCTTCATCCCTCTCTGCCATTAGAGGGCAAATTGTGCAATACCTGGTCTCTGCCTTGATTTTTCAAATCAGAAGAAATTTTGAATTTCCAGAGACCAGAGAAATTTCTGTCACTGTCTGAAGAAATTTCATTAATAGTGTGTCAGCTTATCTCCCAATCCTTGGCTAGGCTGGAAGAAGGACCATTTTTTATCTCCTAGTCACCCTTGGGACTATTCCAGCTTTTGGGGAGCAGATAAAGAAGATAATTGCTGATCTAGGATGGGAAGGAAATGGAACAGCATAGAAGATGGTTTCTAATAATGAGCCCCACTTATGACATCAGCTGACTTTCCCTTTGGCTTGAGGGCATAGCCATTTTTGAGGAACCTGGATTACAGAGACTTTGCAAGACAGGGCCAATATTGCTCCACAATATTGTGGGAAGATGGGATTACATATTGTGAGTACCAGCAGCAGTGATTGGAATTCCTCATATCTAAATAAAATCTTACATTCTTATATAACATGTAACTGCTAGCTATGATTTATAAGCTACAAATGCAATAGTTGACATGTCAGGTGGTGTTTTCAATTGAGATAAAATTATCTGATATTGGTAGTTCAAAATAAGCTTGTTGTCTTTCTTGCCTCTGAGAAACTTTTGGTTTCTATTGAATTTACTGAATTCTCACTTAACATTTTCTTACTGATGAAGGAGCAGTCCCAGACAGAGTTGCATTCAGGCTTATGTAGCAGTCTCAAGAGAGATTGCATGAAAGGCAAGATAAACTGAAAGAAAAAACTTGCATCATGCGATATGGAAGTACCAGAAGACATTCTTATCTAATTTCAGCAGAAGGGCTAGCAGTGGCAAAAGTCCCAAATTCAAGTTCAATATCCAATAGATTTTCTTTAGTCATCCAGTTCAATTCCCACTTAGACCAAATTTACACTTTCTGCTTTTCCCAGCACCTCTAAGAGCTACCTACCATTTCCTGAAGTGAAGAAAATAGATTATTATCTATCATTTACCTCTTCATAATTTCGAACTTAAATTTTGTATTCTGCTTCAAGTTTTCCATTCTGAGGTGCCTTAAACCCTTCCACATGGTTAGTCCACAATATTTTATTCCAGATTAGGGGAATCTCCAGCTCTATAATTGGGTACAGTGGCTGGCATGCTCCTTCCTCTGCCCCAGCAGCTGGTTTTGCCTTGTATAGCCATTTCACTCTTGGGTGCTCTGTTTTCAGCTGATCAGCAGCTTCCTTTTAAAAAAAGCTGATCTAACTATGGCCCATAAGGAGTGGAGTCCAGTAAAGCCTCCTGGCCACCATTATTTTTTCCGTCTCTTCTACCAGTACATCTTAATTCCACCCTTATATCTCACAGTGGCCTCCCTTTCAGTTTCTACCTAGGGTGGCAGAAGAATACACTTCTTTCTTTCCTATACTATGCCCACTGTACTGCAGTGGTTCCCTTTTCCTTTTTAAATTAAACAATCTTTAATTTACAAGATAGGCCTGTTGGAAGGAAACTGTAATGTTTCTCTTTTTCTTCTGTGAACCTGAACCATCCATTTAGATGGTTCAGTTACAGCAGAAGAACCTGTATCAATATCAGTGGAGAGAGGTTGTATAAAGGCTCTCATATGCATAAACATCTGGGAAAGCAAAGGAAAAGAAAAAAGAAAAGTAACGATGAAACAATCCCTAAAAGGAAAAGGCAGGCTCTGGGAGGCCCATCCACACGAATGGCAGCCAGTAAGGCTTCCCTGTCCCTTCATGGATTGAAAGGTAAGAAGTAAGGAGACAACCAGTCAGGGCTTGGCCTCCTTTTCAGAGCCATAAGGAAAATTCAATTGGTAAGCAGCAACCTGTCTTCAGGGTTGCTCCTTCAAATGAAAGGATGTGAAGGATAAAATCAGATATTAAGCTGCTAATATATGTAGTCCATGATCCCCTTTCACACTCAGCTCAATTTATCCCTCTTGACATCATTAGTTTGTTATTCTTTACTCTGCCAGCAACACTTAATGAGGAAGAATGGAAACTGTGGATCTCAAGATCCTAATATATTTTAATAAATATGATAGAAAAGAAACAAACTGAATACAGAGCTACCATTTCCAGTACTGGTAGTATGCTTATTATGCTGTCTAGTTTTGCCCAGTTTGAAATATATCCCTACAAATGTGTAGTGTGCATGCAATAAAAATAGATGTATGGAATTATATATGTAATCCCTGTGGATACACTCATCTGAGAATCCGTGCTGGCTACTGGTTTTAGCAAACTATTAAATTTATACAATAGCAAATCTGAATGAAAATCTCAGGAGGCTTCATTAGGTGACTGTTATAAGAAGGTGATGGGCACAGTACTGTGGTGCAATATGAGTGGAAATCAGGGATTAAGTGTTACAGAGGGACAAATAATGGGCACTATCAGATTGCCTGAAACTGAAGATAACAAAGTCACAAAGAGCCTAGAAAACCCACAGGGTGAATTTTAACGAGTATTTCAATATCAGGCATAAGAAAAAGAAAGGAGTTTATCAGAGTCTCAATTTTAATTCTGCCTCTCTCTTTGTGTCTTCTGGTCCAGTCTTGGTTCCTCTGACAGGATCTTCAAGTGAAGAAAAATGATGATGATGATGATGACAACAATGATATTTTTTTCACTCAAGCCCTGCGAATCAGAATCTTCAGTCCTTAACCTATATCTTCACTGAGCTGCTCCTCTTCAAAGAAAAGTAAGAGACATTGGGTAACACAGATGAGAAGCTTAAAAAAAATATGTTGGACCTCCCTGATCCAAAGCAGATTTTGCATTTACATAGGAGAATCTTCTCTTCTCAAAGAATCTCATCAACTCACACTGAAGTAACTCTCTGTTAAAATAATGTATAAAATAGTTCTGGACAGGCCACCCAAACAATGGTGTTTATTTTTGTTGTTGTTGTTTAAAAAGGGATTTTTCTTCATTCATCATGGGCAAAGAATAACACTCACATCTACCAGTCTCAAATCCGAAAACTGTCTCAAGATTTATGAGGGATTATGTTTGCTGCGGTATGAAAAAGGAAATTGTTCCCTAGAGATTTGTCTACTTATTAGACTAAATCCAAGGTGAATTCTGACTATGTTAAACAAACTAAGAGCACTTGCTTAATCAGGGCTTGAGTCCCTCATTGCTTTGAAGAAACACCTGCAGAGATAGGTGGAGGCTGCAGGCAAATCAAATTTGGTCTTAGTTCCACTCAGTGAGTAGGCCAATTCAGTGCACCATTGTGATTCAGATCTGGAAATGGTTTAGATTAAGCATTACTTCTCCCACCATATGTTCCCTTGTTAACCAAATTAATATTGCATTTCTACAAGCAAAAATGAAGCAAAAGCAGAAACACGCCTGAATACCAGATGCTCCAACTGAATTCCATTCCAGAGCAAGGAATAAATTCCTCTTCTTCCCCTCCCTCCTCAAACATGCATGCACACACTGACCCCAGCACAAATCTTTTCTCTGCTGATCTTGGTATCTAGTGCTTCCTTGTATTCCTTGCTCTGAATGAACTTTTCCTGCATCTCAGAAAAAACAATGTCTGGATTACATGGAAAATATTTCCAGTCTTATTCTGCATGAACTGGAATTCCTTTCCCCATAGTAACAAGAAATATGGGCACTCTTCGGTTCATGGTGACAGGTTAGATTTGACTGGAAAGTGTTTCTCTTTGAAAAGAAACACCTTGCTGCTATTGCAAATGGACAAATATTTAGGATAGTACAGTATTCATTCTTTTATAAATAATTAAAAAAAGATTAGCAAGGCAGCAAAGGGGCATACTTCAATTGTACCCCAAACTGACCATTGGGGCTAGAGTAGCTAGCTCAGACAGGTACGTTTCGTCAGAGTACCCAACCTAGTCTAGGCTTCGGCCTTGTGAGATTGTGGGTGTCTGTTATTACTATGGTTTGATACTTTTGCTGATCCCTTTTCTCCACTTCATTTTCTTACTCTTTGAGTTGTTGCATTTCCTTTGGCTTCCTCTACATACAGGTGACACCAGCAATTAAGTACAATTGGGTTTTGTTGTTACTGTTAAAAAAACAAAAACGAAGATCTTAACAGTCACAGCAGACCACAGCGCAACAAAATGAATTGTATATAATTAGAAGTAATGGAGGCTGCCTAATGGGTAGTTATGAGGGTTTGACACTACCATCTGTACACCATGTGCAAATGCACACATGTGCACCAGATCAGTCACACAGTTCCATGCACTTTCCTCTTTCCTTGTCTCACACTACAACAAAACCTGTGAGAGAAACCAGCATCCCTTTCTGTTGTGCACCCATGAGATGATCTCTCTTGTTTCTTTTCCAGTATTTTTGATAGAAACCTCTCCTTAGCAGATGCTGAGTTTTGGGGACAGGAGCTTTGCCAAATTCTTTGGAGTTTATCTCCCACACTCCATTGTTCCTATTAACCCTGCTCACCTCTGCATGAGGTATCATTGGTTCTTACTGGGCGGCAGTGAAGTTCTATATCAGAGTAAGGGGTAAGGATAGGGATGAGGAATTGTCTGATTTGGAAAGGGCCAGAAAGTAATGCAGGGAACAGGTTTCTGTGCAATTAGTCCAGAACAATTGTATTTAGGCACATGATTTGCAATACCTGAAGTTGTGTTCCAAATAATTAATTTGATCTAGAGAATCTCCTGAAGCTGTTCTACTATTTGCTACAGTAATGCTCAGTTGATTCATAGAGCATCCCAAGGATTTCTTGAGCAGAGTTTAATCAAAAACCAACCTGCTGGTGAGACCAAGAATCTGCACCCTTGTCCAAGTGCAATGATTTTCTAGTCCCAAATGGACAAACAGGGTCAAGGAAGGGAATTTGAGGGTTGCAGATTTGCCTCTCTCTTCTGCCAGCAGTAGGCTCTCATGCTTATCCTACAATCAACATGTCAGAGGAATGTTCTGAATTCCCCTGTCCTGTACACACATGCAAATGGATATACACCAGCAGACACCCACATCCAAGCCTGCTCTTGTGGAGGATTCATAGAGCCTGACCTTGCACAGCTGCAGGACAGCTGTTCTACAAAGAGGGAGGTCTTCTTTGTGAGGAAAATTGTAATGGAGTGAGCAGCCTGCCTGTAGATATTTTGTGGCTGCCATAAAGAGGAGACACTCATCTGATGCTTTAGTAATTGGTGTAAACCAGGTCTATTCCTGTAAAGTAACAGTGGAGACCTGAATTTCCTGAATTCTAGGATTAGCATTCTGCCTGCTGCTTCTGTCATAATGTCCTCTCACATTAAGTTCTCTTAATGTTATTAAAAAATAAGTATAATGTACCAGAGATGACATTGGAATAAAAATTCACACCATGATTGTTGATCCCTCTTTCAGCAGTCTGAGAAAAAAATATTATCTACTCTTAGCTGAATATTCATAGAGTAAAAGATGGAGCCAAATCAGTGATATGGGCAGAATTTGGATGTAGCAGCTACAATTAGAACATAACCCAATTCCTGTTATGAAAGGTTGTAAACTGCTCAGTTTACAAAATGCCCAAAATGCCCATGTGTTTCTTTAAGAACACTAAGCTTTGATTTATTTTGCATCTGCGGGCATTGATATAGTTCCTAATCTGGAGGCCTTAAAAAAAGATACCCTTGGACTATTCGGTTTACCGTTCACTACCTTTTTTGGCAAAATATCAACATTAAGCACCTTTTCTAGTCTGATTGCACTGGAGTGAATTCCAGCGTGTAATAAGGCTTGGGGATGTGCTAACATTAAACATGACTCAAGCTGTAGCATTTGAAAGGCTGCATGATTTTTATTTGATTTGGTCATAAGAACATTTGAAACATTCCCAGATTGAAGAAGATTGTGCCTTCACTATCCCAAACATATCCAAACTTCTGTTTCCATTAGGCTTGACAATTTCTGAGCACAAACATACAAAGCATGAAAAATCTTCCAAATATTATATTGTGAAGATCACAATAGTCCAGGTGGCCATATTTAATATGCAGAAACACAGACCATCACTAGATTGCCTCCAAGACCAGTGGCCCCCTGGCATTTTATAGCCCAAATAGATATGTTAGCCCTACAAGAAGTGATACTGCTCCATTCCTTCAGTTCTTAAATATATTTAGTAAGCTCATTCACTTAAGACACTGATTGCTTTCCTTTTAAGTAGTCCAATAATTTTACTCAATTGCTTGAAGCTTCTGACCTTAATGCCCAGCATTGCTCAGAATGAGTTCCCTAAAAACAGGAGATGGATAGATCTGAAAAAAAGTAGGAATTGCAGGAATCCAGAGATGGATGACCACCAATGAAACAGCACTTAAAATGGTTAGAGGGTGGTTGGTAGGGGAGTAGAAGTTTACTGTTATTTAATTCTGAAAAAAGAAGCTTTAAATCCTAACAGTGCTTAAGCACTTATTTAATACTTGGGATTTTTAAGAGGTAACAGATGAATAACAGTAGCATGTAGGTGAGTAGATGGAATACCAGTGCCATCTATTTACATGTTACCTTGTTGGAGTCCTAAACGAAGGGGTAAATATAAACCCTGGGAATGAATCCATAAGGGGTGACATGCAGAAGTTGCAATTTTGGTGGCTTACAGGTATGGGCAGCAAAACACACAAAAACTTTTGTTTAAAAGGGGGAGGGGATTTTAAAAAACGAAATATATATTAGGGGTTTTAAAAGAACCAATTTTGTTTGCATTGAGCCAAGTGCAATGGAGTGCATAGTTTTAATATCTTTGTATGTTAAAGATTGTTAAGAAGAAGAGAAAAAATCTATTTTTGTTGCAAAGTCCTCTGTTCTCAGGGACTCTAAATAAATTGGGACAAAAGAAAAACCCACCTTTGTAAGTATGGGGAAAAACTTTTTCTGTTTATTTTTTCATTTGTCTATTTTTCCTTTTTCTTGTTTATTTTTTAAATTCTTTTTAAAAGATCAATAATAATTGAGGATTGGTTGTTGTTTTTTCCTTTTCCTCATTAGTTTTGTCATTTTATGGGAGGGCTGAAGGCAAAAGTTTTGTCATACACAAAAATAAGCTTGTAAAAACAACACTGTATCAGGTTAAAAAAATTGAAGACAATTACAAAATTAAAAATAAAGAAAAAAACTAAAAAAACCTAAGTTGAAAAAAATTAAAAATACAAAACCTGGTGCTTCTTACCGTATAAAATACATTAAAATCTCTATTATACATAGTTTATGAATCAATTAATTGTTATCATAAAGCACATTTTAGGAAACACGCATTATCCCTTCTTTATGTTTAGCTGAAAGGGGCAGCGGGCTTTGCGGTCAAACGCACCAGCAGCATCTGGCAGCTTCTCATGGATCTTCCCGGGTTGCCGAGCGAGATGGATGATGGTGAGGTTGCCATGGCAAAGGGGGAAGGTTCCTACTGGAACAGAGGCCATCTTGGGTAGACTTTGTTTCTCTGGCTCCTTTCATCCTTTTGGCACCTTCCATCACTGCCACCGCACATCCTTCTCTTCTGTGTTTTTCTTCTGTCTTGTTTTTCCCCCTAAAAGAGCTAAGCAAAAGTTGACTAGCTGTTTGGCCTTCAATTCTATCCCCCACCCCACTTTCTTGTAAACCAGCCTAATTGCAATGTTGGGGAGTTTTCCCTTCTTTTTAACTCTGTCTCACATATGTATCTATTGCTCAACGGCTTCTCTTTGGAATGAGGAGCTGATCTATGAATTCACCAGCATCCCTTCCTTTGAACTCCTTACATTCCTACCCCCAGTTGTAACTCCTGCTTGCCCTTCTTCACAGCCTTCTTGTCTGTTGAGAGGAATCTTTCCTTTCGGCTCCTTGTGAAATTGCAAGGCAGAAGGATCTGTGTGTGAAGCAGGAGCCAGACTCAGATCATACCCTGCACCTCACAGAGCATGGGAGATTGACTGGAGAAATTTCTCACTTCAGGGAAGGACCAAGATGGATGACTTTGCCTTACTCTCAACATGCTTAACTGGCCAGCTGACATAGTGCCTTTGTAAACCCATCTTTTGTTGAAACAGATGGACCATGTGCTCTGCCTGGGGAGCGGGGACAGGAAATTCCACCCCCTCCTACTGTAATCCATATGCTTAAAAAGGGGAAAGCAATAAAAGCCTAGGCTTGACCAGCAAGAGGGAGCTACTTGGGCTAAACATGGTGGTACCTAGTCCTCTTTGGCCTGGCTACTGCTGCCCCATCTAAAAGAGAGGGTGAAGGAAGCATAACTCCAAAATAATCCTGAAGACCATACGAATCCCTTCCCACACCTCCCAAAAGCATGTCTGCACTTGGGCTTCTCTAATCCCCTTTTCTGGATCCCTTAGTCCTCTGTTTGCAGGAAAGGATGGCTGCTCAGTGACTTTCTCCCCAGTGATGCTCAGTTGTGGGTTTCCTTGCTGACCCAGGAGGATGCTAAGGTTCCTTAGGGCCCAAGACAATTTCATTTGGTGGGCAGTCACCTTTGCTGCGTTTCTGCCCTATAAATGTATCAGCATCCACTTTGCTGTCCCTTGAGTTCTTGGTTTGGAGAAGTCAGCTGTCCCCTGTTTGGCTGCCAGTGGGCTGGTAGTAAGCCTCAGACCCTACTTGCTATGGAGCTGCTTCTTCCTCTGACCTTTGCTTTAGAAGAACAGTTGAGCCCTTCTGTCCTTCCTTTCACAAGGTACCTTTGACAACCCACTTGGCTTCCCCCTTTCATGCCCTCCATATGCCCCCTCCCCATTAATCTCAGACCCACATCTCTCGCTCGGCAGTAAAACCTTGAGATCCATGAAACTGCAGCTTCCCAGACTGCAACCTACCCCTGCCCCTTTGAACAAGTTTCTTCCTTGTTTAAGAAACGCAGTATATATATGAGTACAGTACAGTATATATATATAGTACTAATGGAATTTGGTGTGCTTATCCCTGACTCCCTTGCCTCTTTTCCTGGAACCCCAAGCCTCCCTTTGTGTCTTTCAGTCTGTTTTTCCAGGCCCCTTCCTGATGCTGACCCCACCCCCCCGCACTTGAAAATAAAGGGTAGCTCTTTGTCTGTTTTTGTTCTTTCTAAAGTTTCTTCCGTGTCTAGCAGAATGCAGGTAGCCATATGTTATAACTGTCAATATTGCTTCACAACAAAAAAATATATATAGGAAAAAAGAAAAAAAAGAAAAAAAAAAGAAAAATCCGAACTGTTTTATCATTTTTGCCTGAGCTTTCTTCGGCTTTCTCCATTGGAATGGCTTATTGTGTTATGTGAATTTAAAAAATGAAATAAAAATGTTTTAAAAAAATTTTAAAAACAAAAAAAAAAACCATATATTTTAAAAAAGAAAAAAAAATCATCGGCTTCCCTCTTCCCATTCCCACCAGTTCCTTCCTCAGAGCAGAGATGGGAAGCCCAGTGGAGGGAAGTGCCGAGGGCTCCAAGATCATGTATCTGTGTCTGTATTGGTGGGTGAATGGGGGGGTCAGTTTTCCTTCTTCCCCATTCCCCTGCTTTCTGGAGGAGCTGCTCAGAAACATCAAGATTAGACTCATTTCTTCCATATTCACATCCTGTCAGCATTTTGGTCAAATTTTAAAGTGCCTAAGAGGTATATATATGTATATGTATATGTGTGGAATACATACATATATATATATATATTCAGCAGAGAGCAGTTCCTGTTTATTTGGGACTGAGCATCTTTGTGTCATGTCTGCTGATGTGTTGAGAGGTGGCTGCTGCTCCTCCTGTTAATCCTTTGCGTACCTTCTTGCAACGTCTTCTCTGAGGCACTTTTCTCTTTGCAAGGCTCACTTCTGGCTGAGGAGAAAAGAACTTTTGCAGAGTCAGCAGGAAGGTATGCCCTGGGCAGGAAGAGGACTTAGCACTATTTACCTTTATCCTCCTTTGCTTTTAAATCAAACTCTCCTTCCCTCTTTGTTGATATTTGGCTAGGGCAGCCTAACAATAAAAATATGGGCATACTGCTGTCATATCTAGTGTGACAGGAAATATTAGTGATAAATTTCACTTTTGCCTTTGAATAGACTTATTTCAAAGGTTGTTTAGGCACCTATGGGTTTCTAAAAACCTATAATGTGTTTGCCAGAGACTGCTGTGATCTGATAAAGGGGCCTAAGGATTAGTGGTCTGAAATCCTGGGAGTTCAGCAGCCATTCTCAAGGGAGGATCTAAGGGGCTCAATGCAAGGAGGAAAGAAACCTTGCTCCTGTTTCCCATGAAGACTTGGAGGAGCATCCCTTCCAAATGGCATGGAGTTAACTGAGATGGCAAGTAAGACCAACAGGCCTGCTTTGTCCCCAAAATCTTATTCCCTAAATTTTGTAAGGTGTTTTGTTGTGTCTTCCACTTCTTGCAGAGGTAAATGACTCCCACTGATGCCATTCTGTTTTTCTTTGACCAGGGAATATGACCACACTCCCTAAGGCTACAAGATCTAGTGCAAGACCACTAGAAGGCAGCATAGACATATAGTACAGGAAACACTAACTTCTGGGTGCTATCTAATGGCCATCCAGATTTTTGTAACCCAGATATGGTAGTCCTAAAGAGCATTTCCTTCTCTAACCCACTTAGGATGTTTACAGGAAGGGCTCTTTTACCCCTGCAGCAAGAACCCCCATTTTGACTTAGTCCTATGTGGATATTAAGATAGCAACTCTCCATTTTGGTACAAGGACAGGGGGCCCTTTTGTAAGTTTTCCCAGAAGTGTGCCAAGCTAAGGTGTCCCACCTGCCTAGTCTAGACTCAAAATGCACATATCTGTTTCTACCCATATCAGCCTGATGCTTCAGAGCAGCCATCTCCAGCTCTTTCCCTTGACCCTTTAGTGCCCTTCCACTCCTTATGAAGCTGTTGGTTTGCTACTGGTTTGGTTCTGAAAGCAAAAGGAACTCATAACCCTGCAGCTGAATTAAGGGAAGTGCCTTAAACTGATGCCTTTGCTGCCACCAGCGAACAAGTTGAGACAGGAAGAGAAAGCGATCAAACTTTATGCATCCAACTTCAGAAATGTGAACAAAATATGTTTACAAAGATTACAAGCAAATCGCCTCCAGGTGGGGGGGGCTCATAGGAGCCCCTCGATTGCTATCATGACTTTCTACCTTTCCCCACCTGCAGGTTTTATACAGGGGAAGATAGCTCAAGTCTGCAGAACAGCTCCTCTGCTAACCCGCCTGCATTGCACGTAGCTTCCCCCCTCTCACCCTCACCCCAAAGAAGGGAACCAGCAGCTGTGATGTGGTGGGTCAGCTCCTCCAGCCCCAGCCCCTGTCCCAATCAGCCCTCGGCACTACCCCTCCCTCCCCAAGTGCCACTCTCCGAGCGGGGTGTAATACGCATGTATTAATTACAATTTTTCCATAATAAAAGTTTATAGATGCAGCACCTTCTTTAACTGATTGAATTAAAGAATGTTATTGACTGTAATTATTTGTTTGTCTTCCTTGAAAGAGAGAGAGAGAGAGAGAGAACACTTGAGAGAGAGATTAATAGCCATGGACCCTGATGTAGAAGGGCATTTGTTTGTTCTAAAAGCCCACCTCTGGCATTCCTTTGCACTGACACCAACCATTTGACTTTCGTCTCTTTTATGTAAAGCACAAGGCTTTCAGGCCTCAACATTAACACCATTAGATTTAAACCAATTTCTGATACAAATGTAAATTTATTTTTGCTAATGAAAACCCCAGCACCACGTCCTGAAACCTCTAATTGCTTCAAGAGGGAAGACACTGTGAATGTGACAAAATCATTGTGATCATCTGAGGAACTGGGAAGTGAAAACAGCAGTACATAAAGGTAGATGGTGAGTGCCATTTTTGGCAACTAACTCCAACTAATTGGAGTAGAAAGGGAGACCTAATCCTTTCTTGGGACCTCCTTAGGTGTTTCTCAACACAACCCCAATCCCACGATGTATCTTCTTAGCAGGGTTCCTGTTTCTTTCTAGTTGCCCTTTGCCTGGAATTCAGTGAGGTGGTCCTCCATTGCATGGTACAATAATACACCTTTCATCTTCTTTAGAGGGAATGCAGCTTCTGAAGGGCAATGGAATCAAAGCAAGCAGTACAGGGTTCAATTTCCAAATATTCCCTGTTTCTTCACATTTCCATTCATCCCATTTTCCCTCAGAATTCTTGAGCTTTGCTTTGTTTTGGTTTCAGGGGAAGGGTGATTTTGAGCAAAGAAGTGGCAGGCAGGAAAAATATCTCATCCTCTAACACTTCTCCCTCTCCTGCTATGGATTTTAAAGTGTCATAGCACAAGTATCCACAAAAGCTCTGCATGTGATGCAAATAAAAACAGGCAGCAGTTCAACTGCACCACTGTAGTGGTCATCTTGACTTTCTTAATCATCCCCTGTGGACACCCCTTCGACAGGGCAATACTGCAGATAGTCTTGAAGACCTCCTTGTTTGCTTGACCCTCACAGGAAGCAACTGAAATTTTCAGCATGAGGAGGCATGTGTGCCTCTTCTATTAATACCATTTGAGGATCATGGAATTGATAAGTGTGAGTAAATCAAGAGGTGCAGTGATCCTTGCACCATTCAGTTGTATGAAACCACAGCAAAATAGATGCTCAGGTGAATGCACAGGTCTAAAAAGCTGGTCTTTCTCTGCTTGCCAGCTTGGTCTGAAGACATCTGGGGATCACAATGGAGAATTTGTTAGCTGTTGCTAATCAGTGACCAAAATACAGAGGCGTAACTTGACTTCAACTGTTTAAAATGGATGAGCCCATTTGTCTCTTTATGGTGGAATTTAAAATCAGCACCTTCCATATGCCAGCATAGTGGGAAATGTATCCAATTTTCACTATGTGCTCTAAGTTGGATTGTAACAGCATCCGCTGCTTTTTAAAATATGGCTACCCTATTTCAGATTTTGAGCAAAACATTTAATTTGATTTTGGCATCTCAAAGATTTCACATAAACAATAACAGCTAAATAAAACTATGTCACTAACTTAAAGAATGATTGGATAATAAACATTAATGGGTATCCACAGGTTTAGACTGCATTCAGTTATAGTTTATTATCCTTCTTGGGTTTGCATGACACAGTGGTCACAGATTTCCCACCCTGGCTAGATTCTGGACTAAAAGATAGTTGGCTAAGACTTGGTTGAGATTCAATATGTTGTGCAAACCCAAACAGATATCCTGGATCCTTTCACTGAGCTAATTAGAGCAAAAACCAGTATAGCATGATAAGCGAATATGAAAAATAAAATAAAATAAACATCACATGCTTGAAGAACTGCTTAGAAAGTGGATAAGAAGAAAAAAGGCATAGTGATTGCTTAGACTACAAACCCAGAAGGCAGAATCAAAAAGAAAGCCTCCTTAATCTCAGCAAAGTGAATGAGACCAAAACTGGCAAGAGGAAACAGGAACTCCTCACAAATTGCCATTCAGCTCTGTGTATTTTGGGAGTAATTTCTAGCATGTAACTAGGTTGTAGCCAAGGAAGAGTTACCCAAGGAACGTGCATGATGTCAGGTAAGTTGCTGGGTGTTGGCAGAATAATACACCAGGCCTGTGGACATACTTGGGCCATTTCCCCTCTGGAGACTTAAATGTGGCTTCATCCAACCATTGTGGTGCTACTGCTATAGTTTACAGCATGTCAGAGAGGACTGAGGAGGAATCACCTCAGGATTCAATACTTCTGTATCTTCAATGGCTTTTCACTTCTGTTTCTGTCCCATCCTTCACAAACACACTACATACACACATTCACAGACACACATGTATTTCCTCATCATTTCCTTGCAGTGAAAAATTCAAATTCAAAACATAGCATGCAACCCACATAATCTTTTACAGTGTCAACAATCATCACCAAATATATTATTTTTCTTTTTGTTTATGGCATTGACTTCAGTTTTAAAACATCATACAACTTGGAAGAATTTGATTCCAAGGAGCGGTCTGGACAGCATTGATGAGTATAAGAATCCCATTTTACAAATCCTCCTCCCAATAAAAGCAAACATTAGCAGAAAACAATTTCCTTTGCAAGCAAATCTGGAAATTGAACGGATGCTGGTGTGTGTGTGTGTATAGATACGGTCATCTTTCTTCTTCCTTCATCCCAAAGACCTTTCAGCAAACTACTTATTCCGATAACAGGCAGCCCAGGTCTCCCTCCCTCCAGAATCATTGCTGTCATATGTGGTTTTGGCAAGGGGCCCAGGGTTTGTGAAGAAGTTCAAGATATTGACTCAGCACAAACCGCCCTTCTCTTTCCAGGAAGGGAGAAGGTTTCTGAGACTGTGGGCTCCCAGCAACCCCCCACCCACCCAACTGGCTCCTTGGGAGTGACACAGCAGCCACTGCACCACCACCATCCACTCCCTCTTAACTGCTTGCATCTGGAGTAACTCCCCAACAGCACACCTGGATCACAAGAGACTATCGTTAAGGCCCAGTTCTCCTGCAGAGATGGTGCTCCTGATTTTTGGGACTGATGATGAAAGTTTGTGCACAAAAATTGCCAACAAAAACATTGTGCATGCAGGAAAATCAGCGTGTCAAAAAGAAGAGCTCCTCACACAAACCACTGCCTGTATAGCCCTGACTGAGGTATTACTGAACACCCAACTAGGCAGAGCAAGGCAGATACACTGGACAGTCTGTACAGTTTTGTAGCCATTGCTTTCCAAGCTATTGACAAGAATGCTCAAAGTCCTTCAGCAGCTCTTTTCCCATCTAGAAAGATGTCACCAATATAGCTGAGCCAGAGTCCCATTTTGATGGGAAGGTGGAAAGTAGGCTGGGCCTGGGAGCTCAGCTTCTTAACCTTGCCACTTCTTTTTATATCCCTTTGCTCCTATGTACAGGCTCAAATAGTTATGTGGGGCCCCAGCAACAATAAGGCTTAGATTTGTCAGCAGGAGCCATGTTAAGGCTAAAAGTCAGAAGCATTAATCAGCAAACAGTGAAAATGAAACTCCAGAGCACCCTTCCCAGCCATGGTGTTGCCTGACATCAAGGTCTTCCTCTTACAGCCAACAAGAGGGTGTCTTATTTAAACCAGATATCATACAGCAGTTCCCGCTGCCCTAAACCAGGGAATTGTACATAAAATCTCATTCCTCATCTCTCCCAGAGTCCCCATGCTTTGAGGCTTCCATTGGGCATCAATGGATGTCTCAGTCAAAGGGACTCCAGCACCTTCTCCCTCTGTTTTTGGATTCCTGAAGTCAAATGAAGTCTTCCAAAGTCAATATAACCCTATTATGGCAGCCTATTCCATGGGTGACGGACTCAAGGAAGGGATGTGCAGGCCAAGGAGTTTCCACTGATGCTAGCTCGATCCACATGTGCAGCATTGTAGATGCACAGAATGGGGTGGTGATGGTGGTCTGTTACTGCTAGACATCACCGTGGTTCTCCTGCTTCCAATACAGTCATTGACTCGACGGTCAACTGTTCCAGTTTTATGGATGCTGATGGTGATGGAGTCCTGGGAGTGCCATTGCAGGGGCTGTCTGTTTCAGCAGTCTCCCCTCCAGCCAGTCTGGCCTGGTCACTCAGTAGCTTGACCAGGAAATTGATATATTTCATGGCCAAGCGAAGAATCTCATTCTTACTCAACTTCTTGTCAGGTGGATGGGTGGGAATGAGTTTCCGAAGCTCAGCAAAGGCACCATTCACATTCTGTTGACGCCACCGTTCCCGGCTATTAGTGAAGACCCGGCGTGCCACTTTCTGGGGTTGAAGACCTGGGAAAATACATGGAAAAGTCTCAAAGAGTAAGAGGCCTTTGCAAAAGGGATCATGCTGAACTCCTTCCCCCATATTGGTAGTCACGTTATACAAGCTGTTTCCATATCTGTCATGTGTTACTCTGCTAGTTCTCCCTGCTCTGTCTTGGGAGAGGAACACGCTTGATTTTTCCCCATGGCCACTCACCTTCAGTAATGTCTTGCTCATAATGACTTGGTCTCCGCTTGAGGCGGTTATTGGGAAAGAGGCCAAATGTCCCCGAGTTGCCTAGGTAGATGCTAGAGAGAAATAAAGAGCAGTGATCAGAACCCCCATCTCAAAGCATGAATACAAGTTTTTATAACTTTACTTAGAAATCTTCCCTACAAAAATAGGCTACAAATATTATCTCATATCTCTTGGCTGCAGGTCCAGGATCAACATTGTTCTATGTTGATGTACTGTGTACTGTGGTGAGAAACAGAAACCCATACCTGGGATTAACCTGCCCAGTTAACGATCATTTCAGCTATATTCCTTCACATATTGTGAGTGGCTCAGTCACATTGTTTGGGATGTATCATAGTCATCCCAATGTCATCATAATCCACAAAATAAATAAATATTTGGAGATATTTGACAGTGTGCCTCCAATTTTAATTCTGAAAAAGATTGTCATCCCATTATGGAGTAGAAAACATCCATAACAGCTCATCTGCTGCCATGCTTACATCAGAGATTGGGGCAAGGCAAAGCATGTTCAGGAAAGACAATTTAGACTGACCAAGCAGAGAGAGTACACCCATTGTTGGGCTGTTGATAAACCATGGGAAGAAAATGAAATCTCAACATTAAAAGAAATCACTGGATTAAACTCAACTTGAGACCCACTAACAACTTTGCTCTTCTCCCATTCAGAGTGGTCAAGAACCTACCATGTTCCCAAGGAGCATTGGCAGGGACCACTCCATCAATCCAACCATCCCTACTCAGTTAGCAGCTTTCACACAGGATGGCACTGGTTGGACCACTATCATGTAGAAATATTATTAGTGGCCTTCAGGTTGCTCACTTTCACAATGGTTCTCTCAGCATATAATCAATAAAGCTGAACCTTTGTAGACCATTTCTACAGACATATAATTGTGTGTAGCTTGGCACAGTTCATAAACTCAGCTTCCCCCAAAGTCCTGGCCACAAAACTCAATAATCTTCCCTGTTGTGCCCTAAATTGTTAGGTTAACTCATTCATTACAGACAGTAGTAAAGAGAGTCTATGTTTTGGCAAGTTCCAAGCTATAAACAAACAAACAAAGAGGCAAAGGACTGCCAGGATCAAGTAATTAGAAGTAATTACATCCATTGTTTCTTGTCCTGCCCTCTAATGCTTTGAAAATAAGTTGACCCCCTTCTCTTTGTGGCAGCCCCTCATATGCTGGAATGTTGCTATCATGTCCCACCTAGAGGAAAGTCCTTCTTTCCTCTAGACTAGCCAAACCCAAATCTTGCAACCGTTCATATGTTTTATCTCCAGTCCTTTAAATCATCTTAGATGCTCTTCTTTGCACTTTTTTCCAAAGTCTCCAGGTGTGGGCTTACTAGATGTGGCTTTATAAATCAGTACTAATACTTCACAAGATTTTGAATCTATGCCTCTGTTTATACAAACCAAGGAATGTATTAGCTTTTTTGGTTGCTGCTGCACGCTGCTGGCTCATATTTAAGTGATCGTCCACTAGGACTTTTTTACACATTAAATTTCATGTTGTTGGATAGGACCCATTGTTGAAGTCTATCAAAATATTTTTGGATTCTGAGTTTATCTTCTGGGATGTTGGCTAATCCTGCCAGCTTAGTGTCATCTGCAAATTTAGTGAGTCCCCCTTCTATTCCCTCATCTAAGTCATTTATGTACATTTATTTCCCAGCTTAATAGCACTAACTGCGAAAAGGATCTTGGACAACCAATTAACAGTGCTAACAGTGTGTGGCGGCGGCCAAAAAAGCCAATGCAACCCTAAATTGCATTAACAGAGGGATACAATCAATATCAAGGAAGGTACTAATACCACTCTTTAAAGCCTTAGTAAGACCACACCTAGAATACAGTGTCGGTCACCACACTATTAAAAAGATGTTGAGACTCTAGAAAGAGTGCAGAGAAGAGCAACCAAGATGATTGGGGACTGGAGGCTAAAACATTCAATGAACAGGAACTGGGCATAGCTAGTCTACTGAAGAGAAGGACCAGGGGAGACATGATAGCAGTGTTCCAATATTTGAGGGGCTGCCACAGAGAGGAAGGGGTCAAGCTATTTTCCAAAGCACCTGAAAGCTAGACTAGCAATAATGGATGGAAACTGAACAAGGAGAAATTCAACCTGGAAATAAGGAGGAACTTTCTGACAGTGAGAACAATCAACCAATGGAACAGCTTGCCTTCGGAAGTTGTAGGAGCTTCATCACTGGAAGCTTTTAAGAATTGACTGGACTGCCATCTGTCAGAAATGGTGTAGGGTCTCCTGCTTGGGCAGGGGGTTGGACTATATGACCTACAAGGTCCCTTTCAACTCTGTTAATCTGTTATGAAGATATTGAAGAGTACTGGGCCTAAGACAGAAGCCCACTGCTTACTTCCCTCCATGTAGATGTAATACCATTAAGGACTACTCATTGAGTATGGTCTGTCAGCCAGTTACAAATCCATCTGGTTTTGTCATCTGTCTGATGAGATGAACACTTTGACTATTAGCATTATCATGATCCTTGGCCTAATAAGTCCATGCCTAAAATGCTATCCTCACCTTCTTGCTTTCAAGAGGTCCTCTCTGGTTTCTACTCTGTGGGAGCTTCTACTACTTATCAAGAAGCTATCTTATTAGCCAAGGATGCTTCCTTCTCGATTTCCAAATTTAGTTGTCTTGAGATTTTAAGGGCTTAGCAATCTGTGGTATGACTCAGGAAAGTACCTGCCCCTAATATTGTACCTTCCAGATACGTTTGAACTTCAATTTCCAGAATTCAGCCAAAGACTTGGCTGTTTCAATAAATGAGCTGAGTCTGATTCTTGGGTTTTATTATTTATTCGTCCTATTTTAATTGGTTTTAATTGGGATTCTTTTTATTATTGTATGTTTTTTAACTTGTGTTCGCCGCCCTGAGTCCTTTGGGAGAAGGGCGGCATATAAATATTTGTAAATAAATAAATAAATAAATTCTAGGCAACACAGAACATAAATGCTTGTTAGGTATTCTGAGAGTTGCACATATTCCATATTGGGAGATGCTGTCACAGAGAAGCTGTGGCTGCTGACATGGACCTGCAATAGTTCTCTTTTTGTCAATTTCCAAAAGTGGAATAATTTGCTTATAACACAGTCTAGATGAACCCACTGCCATGGTTCCCAGAGTTGGCACTGACAGCTTGCGAAGATAACTAGAATTTCTTCCTTTCCTCATTCCCCTCCCCCTCCCCCCAAGATCTGATTTCTGGACTTACTTGTTGAGGAAAGGATGAGGCTGGTATTGTGGGGCTAAAAGTGGACTCCTTACTCCAGTCAGAGGCAGGGATGGTGGAGGGGGTCCAGACAGACCTGAGAACTGCAAGAAGTTAGGAATGGGGTGTAGGGTAGTGAGTTGGGTTGTGGGGACATCAACAGGAGTCGGGGACTTGCTGTAGCCCAGGCTGATGACAGGGACATTGGGGGGCAGTGCCGCATGGGGAGCCTCAGCAAAAGGGCTCCCCTTTGTTTGAGGTGAGAAAGAAGTGGGGCTGGTGGGGGGTTCAGTGGCCTCTACATCATTCCCCCCACCATCTGGGGAAGGAAGAGAGGTTGGAGTAACAGCTGGTGGAAGGCTTGGCTGCTCAGATTTAACAGGCGACTGGGAATTCTTCAGCTTCTCCATCATGTTTGCTTGGCTTCTCATCTGTAGGAAGATCAGAAGGAAAGTAAGACTGTACCAGCTGTGCTGAATTGGGCATTCCAGAAGTAAAAAAAAATACAGGTATTTCTTGATTTATTCATTTAGTGACCGTTTGAAGTTACAACAGCAAGAAAAAAGTGACTTATGACCATTTTTCACACTTATGACTGTTGCAGCATCTCATGGTCACGTAGTCAAAATTTGGATTTTTGGCAACTGGTTCATATTTATGATGGTTGCAGTGTCCCAGGGTCATGTGATCACCTTTTGCGATCTTCTGACAAAGTCAATGGGGAATCCAGATTCACTTAACAACCATATTACTGTGGCAAGAAAGGTGTTCAATTGGGACAAAACTCACTTAACAACTGTTGCTTAACAACATAAATTTTGTGCTCAATTGTGGTCATAAGTCAAGGACTATCTGTAAAGTATCACTGCAATATTTTGACCCTTTTATGTTAAGCTAGAAAAAGAAAAGGTAAGAAGACAAGACAACCAGATTGGATGAGACCTAGCAACTTCCTTGTTTAGATTTTCTTTCTCATGATGACCAATTATGAGTAAAGATGGTGGGAAGCCAAGGGCAATAGATTATTGTTGATTGACATTTTTTCCAGCAAATGGGACAAAAAGGCATGCTCCTGTACTTCAAAGGAATTGCCTAGTCCCTTTTTAAAGCCAGCTGATAGCTATCACTGTGTCTTGTGGTTGCAAAATCCATGGTTTAATTGTGTGCTGAGCAACAGACTAGTGCCTTTTGTGTGTCCCTAATACTCTGTTGTTCAGCTTTAGTGGAAAATGTTGACTTCCATGAGTATTATGAGAGAAGAAGCAGATTGCCCTACCCCATGTATTCACAACCACTTTTTCTGCATTCTTACATATTATGCCTTGCTCAGTCCAACTGTTTGCAACAGATTTTTGCAAACAGTCCAAGGGATGGTGAGAGGATATTATGTGTTCAGTTTTGAAATACATACAATTAATTTTATCATGGAGGAACTTCAATTATGGTATCAAATTATCCATGATATGACAACTATCCCTGAATTCCAAGTATGCATTCATGGCTTAGGACAGGGGTCCCTAATACCTGGTCCATGGACTGGCACCAGTCTGCACCATGCCAGCAACTGGGCTGCGCAGACAAGCGAAGCCCTATCAGAGGGGTGCAAGCAGCATGTGAAACCACACCCCTTCCAGTCCGTGGAAAAACCTTTCTCCATGGAACCGGTCCCTGGTGCCCAAGATGAGGACCACTAGCTTAGGAGAGTGAAGGTGATTTCTTGTGGTATCCAAATACAATTTTCTCAAATTGCGTGAATGCTAGATCTCCTCTGTGACTTTGAAGAAACAAGATAGAAAGAGAGTTAATGCTTCTGAACTTCAGTACTGGAGAAGGCTTTTGAGGATACCATGGACAAGCAAGAAAACAACAAAGAGATCCCCTCTAAACTTTTTTCCTTTATCTGCTTGAAGATATATACCTGTTTATTCATCACAGCGCTTTACATGCCAAAGTAGATTCTAATCCAAAAAAGCTTATTCCAACATTTGGAACATTGCTTAATGCATTGTAAGCCGCCCTGAGTCTCCGGAGCAGGGTGGCATATAAATCAAAAAATAAAAATAAAAATAAATAAAATAAAACTGGGGCAACACTATGATCCAGACTTTGACAAGGCTGGGATTTGGTTCAGCCTGGCTGTGATTTGCAACCGTGTGAAGAATGGCTTTTACTGCAGGTGATTATGAAAGCTTGATCTGTGGTGACTTCCCTGCCTGCAAGGAGAAGAGATGGTGAGGCAGATAGCAGCAGCAAAAGCCAGCGGTCGCGGTTGTACCCACAGGCAGAGAGAATCAGCCACACTCATATGTGGGTTTCTTCAAACTTCTGCTCTGTGTTTGTGGGAGGGGAAAAGGCATTTGTGTGCCTCCTCAGGACTGGCAAGGCCTGCTTTCTTCAGCCTCTTCTTGAGGAGGCTTTCTCCTTCCACCATCATTATGTTTGTAGAAAGTATCCCCAGCGAAGCTTGCGCCCAAGCGAGGGCTTCACTGCTTTCTATCCCAATATGGGATATGGGACTACAACCTGCACATTTCAACAAACTTGGAAGGGGCCAGTCTGAGGAAGAGCTTGTCTTCAGAACTGGAACTTGGGAAAGATGCAGAGAAAGCTGCCCAGATATTGTTTTCTTCTTCCCATTGCAAGCCTAATGCTTTCAGAGTTTCTTAGAACATGACTGTGTTATGTCATGTATTGTAAGTGGGAGTTCCAACAAATAGACAATGCACATGCCGCAGTTTGCAGCAACACAACATACTTTTGCAATTTGTTCTGTTTCTGTCTTCCTAATCCCCCCACCCTTTTAGGATTTTTGCTCCTTAGATATTTTTTCTATTGCTGCACATGCAAAATGTGAGTTCTTCCAAGTGCTTTTTCCACTTCACGATAGCAGTGTTAGGGTTAGGGTTACATAAATATGGTCCCTTGGAAGAATTAAGGTTGCTATTAGTATATTTGTAATGTGATTGTTGATTTTTATGTAAGCAATATGTTGAAGTTTCTTCACATTCTATTTTATCTTTCTAATCTCATGCATAAAGAAATATCTGCAGTAACATTTCTTTTTAAAACATTGATTTACTCATAATTACTTGCCCCAATCTAGTCAAGGATTGGCTGAAAGTATTTTTCGACAGTGAATTTAAACTTATTTCATTGAAAAACATATTGAAGAAGGTGCTGCAAAATGACTGACAGAATGGTGGGCCTGGGACAGCTGATCGGCAGTATTCTGGGAGGCCGATCCAACTGCCAAGCAGCTGCTTGTGCTAAATCAGGCTATGCTGAAGCTGACCAGGCTGATTGCTGTATGCTGCAAAGAGGCAAATTGCTGGGAGGCAGAGGCCGAAGGGTGGAGGCTGGTGGGTGGGCGGGGCTTAGGCAACATTCGCTCTATAAGATGCACAGACATTTCTACCCACTTTTTTGGTGGGGGAAGTGCATCTTACACACCAAAAAATATGGTAATTCCACAAATGATAAAACAACAATAGTCACCTTGAGGCACTTTTTGTGAGATGGCCAGATATAAATTTGATTAATAAATAATAAATGTATTTATTGAAACTATGTGAACAATGCAAAGCAACATCCTTTAAAATATATGTTTATAGTGTTACTATGAGAGCCAGCTTGATATAGAAATTTAGGTATCAGGTTAGAAACCTGAAAACTGTAAATTCTACTCCTAGGCACAAAGGTAGCTGAGTGAGATTGAGCCAGTCATTTTCTCTCAGCCTTAGGAAGGAGGCAATGGCAAACCACTTCTTTAAAAAACTACAGGGACCTGCCAAGGCAATCTCTGAGAATTGGACACAATCGAACAGAAGAAAAAAAAGTGTTACTAAAAGTAAATTGCATGTTCTGCACTGACACAGAAAAACTTTATTTCAGCCATGAACATGTAATTCAAGTAGAAGGAAAGAGGTGATACACGGAGCAAGCTTTTTATTCCTTTAATGGTCATTTGGAAAAATCAGTTAGGGTCACTGACCCAACACCACCCATGGCAAGAATGGTTGTGAGGCTTTGGGAGATATTTGGAATGTGCAACTTGGATCTATGGAACTGTCCTAACATACCAACAACCAATCAGTTAACCAGTAACTAGATTTGAGACTGATTGGTCTCCCGTTGACTTTGATTCCCAAGTACAAACTACAAGCTCAAAGTGCACGAGGGTAGGATATCCACTTCTTTAAAATTACATCTGTCCCACTAGCATATTTCTTTGGGGTGGGGTTTACTGGCCATGGGTGAGTGCAGCTCAGCTCTCTTCATTCACAAAATTGCTTTTACTGGCTATGTTTTCCATTGCTAAGTTCACTTCCAGCATCATATTCCTGCAGGAGAAAATGTGAAGTGTCAAACTGCGCCAAAGTAAAAATTGTATTTGACAAATTTGGCAGGTTTGACAAATACAACATCACTCAGCAAGATATCCTTTTGCATTTAATTTGATGCCAATCCCTGCAATAGCTATGACATCGCAAGGTCACAATCAAAATAATGCTTCTTCAGCAATTGCTTGTCTTAAGAAGAATGCCAAGAAAAAGTGAATTCATCATAGTCACTGAAGAAATGATATATTGCGTACAACTGACATTTCAGACTGGAATGTTCAGGTAGTTCAGATTAAGCTCCTAAATTTGTTATATTAGAGCCGTGATGGCGAACCTATGGCACATGGGCCACAGGTGGCCCATGGAGCCATATCTATGGGCACGCAAGCGTTGCCCTAATTCAGCTCCAGCACTCATGTATGCACCTGCCAGCTGATTTTTGGGCCTTCTGGGCCCACCGGAAGTTAGAAAACGGGCCATTTCCGGCTTCCAGAGGGCCTCTGGATGGGTGGGGAAGGCCATTTTCGCCCTCCCCAGGCTTAAAAACGGGCCTTCCGGCCCCACCGAAAGTCGGGAAATGGGCCCTTTCTGCCTCCAGAGGGCCTTGGGGGGGGGTTGGAGAACGCCGTTTTTGCCCTACCAGGCCCACCGTGCCATCGCATGCCAAAAGCAGGGGGAGCATGGGGGAAGGGTCATCCGTGCATGCGCAAGGGGCGGGGCACATTGAATTATAGGTGTGAGCATGCGTGCGCAACCCCGCCGCACTCCCCTCACTTTAGGGACGCGATAGCAAAAAGGTTAGCCATCACTGTCCTAGAGTCAATCAATCAAAGCAAGTTGACAGATGTTTAGTTTCTACCTGAATTCTTTTGCCACTGAAGAGAGAAAACAGAAAGAAGAGTTTTAGAGAGCTATCACCAGATAAATCTGTCAAATGTAGCATTCTGTTTTCTTTTTTTCTAGTCAGAATGCCTATGATGGATTTCCAATTTTAGTGTTTCAAAGGAGACCCGGCTCTTCTCCCAGACCTTTGGTGGGTATGACTGGAGCCTCTTTTTAAATGAGGTTGCTTTTGGTTTTTTTTTTCACCTCGTTGGTTATCCTGCCATCTCTACCATTCTTTGCTTTTTGCTGTTTTTCTTGTAATCATTTGTGCACTGCCCAGAGTCTGTTGGAGTCAGGAGGCATGTAAATGTAAATGTAAATGTAAATGTAAATGTAAATGTAAATGTAAATGTAAATGTAAATGTAAATAATAATAATAATTATTATTATTATTAGAGCCTGTCTGGAAAACTTTGGAATCAGCAAAAATATCTGTACATTTTTGAAAGCAAATATGCAAAAATGGAAAACAATTCTAACAGCAAATGGGGAGAACATTGGTGAAGTCAACATCAGACGAGGAATCTTCCAAGGGAACTCACTTTCACCACTACTGTTCAACATCGCATTAATTCCATTGACAATAATCCTACGAAACACAAAAGTGGGATACCAAATCTCAAGCCAGCATGGCAAAATAAACCATTTACTATACATGGATGACTTCAAAATGTATGCGAAAAGCCCCACTGAACTTAAATCAATACTCAACACAGTTCATCTGTTCAGCAGTGACATCCAAATGAACTTCGGACTTGAAAAATGTGCTAAATTATCCATGCAGCAAGGAAAAATAAAAAAAATAGAAGGAATAGAACTGGGAAATGGAAGCATAGTGAAAGCATTAGCAAAGGATGATGGTTACAAATACCTAGGCATATTGGAAGCAGATAACATCTTGAATGGAAAAGAGTCAACACAAAAGGAATACATCAGGAGGGTCCGCAAAATATTAAAATCAAATGCTGGAAACATAATTAAAACCATTAATGCATGCGCAGTTCCAGTGATACGCTACTCAGCTGGAATCATAAACTGGACTTTGGCTGAACTGGAAAACTTGGACCAGAAAACACGCAAAGTTTTGATTATGTACCACACTTTACCTCCACGAAGTGACATTGACAGGTTGTACCTGCCAAGAAAAATAGGAGGCAGAGGGCTATTACAAATCCATCAAACTGTACAAGAAGAAAAATGAAGTTTGAATGATTATGTGAACCAAAGTAGAGAAAGATTGCTGCAGGCTGTGAAAACGGAGAACATTATAAAAACAACAGAAACAAAGGCAGAATATAAGGAAAAACAGCTGGATAACAGATTAAATAAATGGAAAACCAAAGCTTTCCATGGACAACACTTGAAAAACATTGAAGGAAAATGTGATGACAACCTTACATGGACACGGCTTAAGATGGAACCGTCAAGAAAGAAACAGCAGGAGTTTCCGGTTGAACTTCCGGCGCTTTCGGTGTGATATCTGCAACCTCTGCAGGTCCGTTCGAGCTCTCTCTGTCGGGGGCTTCACTAGAAGCCATAGCCATCTTGGAGGGGTGGTGAAGCAAAGGGGGACAGCCTTGCAGGTTGAGGGGAGCTGCATCTCCCATCCCTGACTTGGAAAACGCCCTCATCTGAAGACTAGGAGCAGTGGCAGTCAAAATGGCTGCCATGAAGCCGGGGAACAGCCAGAACAGGGGTGAAATGTAAAATTTATTACTATTGGTTCTGTGGGCGTGGCTTGGTGGTGGTAATGTGACTGGGTGGGCTGGGCCAACTTTTTTTTAAAAAAAACTTTTCAAAGCATTTTTTCTAATGCTTTGAAAAGCCTCTGCCGATCAGGAAACTCAGCTGGGATCGCCATAGACTTTTCAAAGCATTTTCTTAACCACCTCTTTGGCCAAGAGGTTGCAGAAAAAAATGCTTTGAAAAGCCTCTGACCATCCCAGCTGAGCCACGCAATCATCAGAGGCTTTTTTTTTTACTTTTAAAAGCATTTTTTCGTTGGAAGAGGTTGTAGAAAAAAATGCTTTTAAAAGTAAAAAAAAAAAGCCCCTGATGATCCTGCGGCTCAGCTGGGCATGGTGGGGGGGGGGGGGACAGGAATTTTTGCTACTAGTTCTCCGAACCACCCGCCACCATCGCTACTGGATCGAGCAATCCGGTCCGAACCAGGAGCATTTCACCCCCGAGCCAGTACCGTAGGTTTGTGCAGGAGTAGAGAAATGCTGAATGGTGTGTTGTCTGGGTAAGAAAAGATTTACAGCTAAAGTTGGACCCCACAAAAAATTTAAGGGGAATACCTTTTAGAACAATTTGCTATAGCGGTGTGCAACTATTGTGGGAAAAAAGCATATTGGAAATTTAAAGAAGTAACTATCTGTTTAAAAAGAAAATTAAGTGGGAAATGGAATCCCCAAAATAAAAGGCTTGATATTAAGAAGGCATATTAAGATGCTGGAACTATAAACCTACCTTTTCTTCAAATAATGGAGCTATAAGAAAAACTAAGTAAGAGAAATAAACTGGGTGTGTCAAAATAAAAGTAGAACAGCAGCAGAGACACAATAAAAGCAGAGATGAAGCAGAGTGATGTAAAGAGTGCCGTCTGCTGATGATAGTAAATTTTTTGTGACTTGGAAGCAAATATTGAAATGGAGGGAAACAACTGTTGAACAATATATATCTAACCACTGGAGACTGGGATATTAAAAAAAAAAGAATTGGTGTCTGGACCCCTAAATACTATTGAATATACAAAAACGACTTGAGGAGTGAAGGATCCCTGAAGTAACTAACTGATTTGATTGGACATTGATGAGATATTTAAACTTGATTAGGAGGTCTTGTTTCTGAACGGATGATTGAGGAGACCTAAACAAAATGGACTTAATAACTCAAAATAACAAAGACATTAAGGACCTTATCCTGGAACTGCACAAAGACATAGTGGAAATATTGGATTGTATAGATAGAAAACTGGAAAAGACAAGAGATGAAGAGCAAAGATCAGGACAAGAAGGAAAAAATGGAATTATCAGCTGGAATAGAAGTAGAATTAGAACTGAGAAACCAGCAAACAGAAGATAACAAAGAGGAGACACTATTAAAATTAATAAGAATTGAGGAATTAAAACAGAGGAATTAAAACTTTAAAAGATTTAAAAAAGAAATGGGAGGAACAAGAAGAGGCTTAGGGAGAAATGATAGGATTTAGAACAGAAAACTCTCAAATTAAACAGTGGAGAAAGACAGGGTAAGGAGGAAAAATTAAATTATGGATTCAGAATATAAACCTCAAAGTAGATGGAATGAAAGACTTAAGAGGAAAACAGGGGAGACAAGTTTTTTAAAAAGGTAGGATTAAAGGAAGAGATGTGGATAAGAGATAATGGTTAAGGAGAGAAAAAAAGAAAGATATGTCATGATTATATGTTAATAATTGTATTAATATTAGAATGATATGGTTGAATGATGGTATTATTAAAAGTGTATAAAATATTGTGTAGGTAAAGTGAAAGTAGATATATTTATGTGTATTAAATAAATTTTAAAATAAATAGAAAGGAAGAGTTAGAGAATGGGAATATGAATGATAAAAAAGAGTATCATTCACAAGTGAGTCCCTCCTTGTGAAGTGGGGTCATGGGGTACAGATGGGCTTGCTAGTTACGTACCTGGCTCCCTGCTACGTGGCGGCAGCCCTGCCTGAGCTACTCAACGTTATAGCCACGGTGGCGGTTGATATCCCTAGGCTTATAGTCATGGGAGATTTCAACCTGCCATCCGTCGGTGAGGCGTCTGAGGTGGCTCAGGAGTTCATGGCTTCCATGACGGCCATGGACCTGACCCAGTTAGTTCATGGCCCTACTCACACTGAGGGAAACACGCTGGACCTGGTTTTTGTCTCTGGTCAGTGGTTGAGTGATCTTGAGATAGGGGATATAGTGATTGAGCCCTTGTCATGGTCGGATCACTCCCTCCTTCACTTTGACCTTCGAACCACCACACCCCGCCACAGGGAGGCGGAACCGATAAGGTGGTTCCGCCCCAAGCGCCTGATGGACCCAGATAGGTTCCAGAAGGAGCTTGGGCCATTTCCTGAGGCTCTGGCACATGGCTCGATCGAAGACCTGGTGGCCGCCTGGGATAGGGAGGCTGCCGGGGCCTTGAATCGAGTCGTGCCTTTGCGGCCTCTGACTCGACGCCGATCTCGCCTGGCTCCTTGGTACACTGAGGAGCTGAGGGAGATGAAGCGTCGGAAAAGACGCCTGGAGAGCAGTTGGAGAGCCAGCCGATCTGAATCTGACCGAACACTGGTAAGATCTCATATTAAGACTTACCTAGTGGCGATAAAAGCGGCAAAACATAACTATTTTTCCGCTCTTATTGCATCATCAGATAACCGCCTGGCCGCCTTGTTTAGGGTGACCCGCTCCCTGCTCCTTCAGGAAGTGCGGGAAGACCCCTTGGAGGGTAGAGCCGAGGATTTTGTTCAATATCTGTATGATAAAATCGCTCAGATTCGGGAACACCTGGACTCTGACATAGTAGATTCAGGGGAAAGAACGGAGGCAGGTCTTGAGAATACCACCTGGAAAGAGTTTGATTCTGTGACTCCCGAATATGTGGACAGGATACTGGGGAGGCTGAATGCTACCACATGTTTATTGGACCCGTGTCCCTCCTGGTTGGTGCTGGCCTCTCGGGAGGTTACACGAGGCTGGCTCCAGGGGATTATAAATGCTTCTCTGAGTGAGGGTGTCTTTCCTGCTGCCTTGAAAGAGGCAGTGGTGAGACCTCTCCTCAAGAAGCCTTCCCTGGACCCGGCAATATTGGCTAATTACCGTCCAGTCTCCAACCTTCGCTTCGTTGCAAAGGTTGTTGAGAGTGTGGTAGCACAACAGCTTCCTCAGTACCTGGATGAATCATCTTATCTGGATCCGTTCCAGTCGGGCTTCAGGCCTGGACACAGCACGGAAACGGCATTGGTTGCATTGGTTGATGATCTCTGGAGGGCTCGGGACAAGGGTTGTTCCTCTGCCCTGGTCCTATTAGATCTCTCAGCGGCTTTTGATACCATCGACCATGGTATCATGCTGCACCGGCTGGAAGAGTTGGGAGTGAGGGGCACCGTGTTGCGATGGTTCTCCTCCTTTCTCTCTGACCGGTCGCAGTCTGTGTGGGCAGGGGGGCAGAGATCAACCCCGAGGCCCCTTATATGTGGGGTACCACAGGGATCGGTTCTCTCGCCCCTTCTGTTCAACATTTATGTGAAGCCACTGGGTGAGATCATCCGTGGTTTCGGGGTGAAGTACCACCAGTACGCTGATGACACCCAGCTGTACATCTCCACCCCAATGATGCCCTTGAAGTGATGTCCCGGTGCCTGGAGGCTGTACGGATCTGGATGGGGAGGAACAGACTCAAGCTCAACCCATCCAAGACCGAGTGGCTGTGGTTTCCGACATCCCGATATAGTCAGTTGGTGCCAACGCTGACTATTGGGGGCGAGTCATTGGCCCCCACGGAGAGGGCTCGAAACTTAGGCATCCTTCTGGACTCACAGCTATCTTTAGAAGAACACCTGACGGCTGTGGCCAGAAGGGCTTTTTATCAGGTTCGCCTGATACGCCAGTTGCGCCCCTTTCTAAATCGGGACTCATTAAACACAGTCACTCATGCCCTCGTCACTTCCCGCCTGGACTACTGCAATGCTCTCTACATGGGGCTCCCCTTGAAGAGCACCCGGAGGCTCCAGTTGGTCCAGAATGCAGCCGCGCGGGTAGTTATGGGAGCGATGTGGTGCTCCCATGTGACACCCCTCCTGCGTGAGCTGCACTGGCTTCCTGTGTTCTTCCGGGTGCACTTCAAGGTTTTGGTTACCACCTTTAGAACGCTCCATGGCTTAGGACCGGGGTATCTTCGAGACCGCCTTCTGCCACCAGTACCCTCTCACCGACCAGTACGCTCCCATAGAGAGGGGCTTCTCAGGGTGCCGTCGGTCAAACAGTGTCGACTGACGGCCCCCAGGGGGAGAGCCTTCTCTGTGGGGGCACCCACCATGTGGAACAAGCTCCCCCCCGAGATACGGACAATCCCAGATCTCCGCGCTTTCCGCCGTGCCCTCAAGACGTTTCTATTCCAGCAGGCTGGCCTGGACTAACCTCTTCTAAAATTGCTCTTATATTCTTAAATCTTAATCTCATAAATTTAGAGTTTTAATTTTAGGTTTAAGACCAAATTATTTAATTGTATTTTAATCAATTCTTTAAAATATTTGTATTATATGTATTTTATCATTTGTCTGTACACCGCCCTGAGTCCCCCGGGAGTAGAGCGGTATATAAATATAATATAATAATAATAATAATAATAATAATAATAATAATAATCATGTCTTTGAATATAATAATATGGAGGAGGGAAAAAAGAAAAATATTAGTGGAAGTTTAGAATGGAAGAGTGTAAAGCAATGTATCACAAAGCCAAATAAGTTAGGAAAAGAAATATGAAAAATAGACACAAAGAATGAAAATAGTGGTAAACTTGAAATGTGAGGATATAAGACACTGATATTTAGACAGTATTCTGTTTGATTAATGAAATGATGTTAGTTTTAAAAGAATAATATTAAAGTTGCATATATATATGTGACTAGAATGATGATGTATATAAAATTATTAACACGAAAATTAATTATTATGACGATAGTATAATTATGATGATTATTATTAACAATATATGTGTAAGTGATTGTTTCTTTGATTTTTGAATGCAATTTAAAGAAGCTGTATGGTTATAGTTGAAAGAGATATTAATTGGAAAATACACCATATTCTATAGGTATTGGGAATATTATATGCAACAATGAAAAGAGAGAGGGAAATGGAGTGGAGTGGAAGGGAGTAGGAGAGGAGGGGAGAAAGAGTAAGGGTAGAGAGGGAAAAGGAGAGAGGGGAGGGGAGGGGAGGGGAGGAGAAGAGTAGAAAGGGAAGGAGGTAGAAGCGGAGAAGAAGAGAGAGGGGAAATAGAGAGGGGAGAGGAGAAGGAGAGAAGGAGAAAGGGAAGGAGAGGTGTTGAGTCCTCGCACTTACGACGAAGTCCTCGCACTTACGACGCGCGGCCGTGATTGGCTAAGATGCACCCTCCGGCCGACGGGAGAATGTTCAATTCCTATTGTTTGTTGGTTTGACAGCTATGGTATAAATAGCTGTCAACCACCTAGCTCTTTGCTCTGTTTCTCTCAACCAGTTCTGTTAGCAATAAATGTTCCTGTTTGACTTACCAAGCCTCGCCTCAGTTATTGACCATCGGTTGCTATACAGAGCACTGGCGACGAAGGTGGGATACTGAGGACAGAGGCTGGTGGTCAACAGCTGAGGTCACTAGCGCTAAGCCAAAGTGCTCAGCTGAGTCACTACACGATGAAACGTCGTGTGAGAGAAAATCTCCTCAGAAACAGAGCCCATCCGTCTAAGGATGGCACCTCCAACATTCGCCCCATTCAACCAGGCTACCGAAACCTGGAAATCATATGAGGCCCGGTTCGAATGTTTCTTGGAGGCGAATGACTACACGGGGCTGTCCAGCAGCAGGAAAAGGGCACACTTCTTGAATGCCTGTGGTCCTGAGATGTTCTCTGTCGCCATGGCCCTGCTAGCCCCGGTTCCAGTACAATCGGTGCCCTGGGAGGCTCTGAAGGAAAAACTAAAAAACCACTACGAGCCTACCCCCTCGCGCATCACCCGCAGGTATGCTTTCAGGCAAATTTCGCAAGCGGAGGGAGAGCCCATTAACCATTACATAGCCTCCCTCAGAACTGCTGCTCTAAATTGCGAATTTACTGACCTAGAAGACTCCCTGCTGGAGCAATTCGTATGCGGTGTAAGGGACCTGAGGGTGCAGCGTCATTTACTTGAGAGAAAAGAAATCACCCTCGCAACTGCCATCAAAGAGGCACAGGCTTGCGAGCTATCAAGCAAATCCACTGTAGAGATCCGAAAATCGCAAACCAGCCCTCCTGTCCACAAGCCCAGCACCGTTCACTCAGAAGAACTAGACCCTGAGGCAGCTGAAGAAGAGGACGACGAAGTTAGCCACTTCAAAACTGTCAAAGGACAGGGAAAAAACCCAAACAAAGGCTTCACTGGGTCTCCCTGTCAAGGGTGCGGAGAATTGCACCCTCGAGCGGCTTGTCGCTTTAAGACTGCCATTTGCCGTAATTGTGGGAAAAAAGGACACCTGGCACAAGTCTGCCGGGCTAACCTCCCTGGCACACCATTTAAGTCCTCTGGCAGACCGTTCCAGAGAGGGCTGAAGACGGGCGGCGACTGTTTTGCCATTTCTAGGGCCAACAACGCCCCTGCGAGGTCAGCCCATGCAGACAAACAAGCAGCAACCAAGAAAATTTTCCTCACGGTAACCATTGAGGGAACTCCTTGCCGGATGGAGCTGGACACAGGGTCTTCCAAATCCCTAATCTCCTGGGCCACCTTGAAGCTGCTTGCTCCAAAAATGCGCAAAAGCGATCTCCTGTCAAGCCGAGTCCACCTCAGAGACTACCAAGGCAACGACATCCCTATCCTGGGGGGTGCCAGTCTCTTAGTGGAACACAGAACCTTCACGGGCAAGCTACCTCTAATCATCGTGAGAGACCCTCTGCCCAGCCTACTTGGACTGCACTGTTTTAGCGCTCTGGGGCTTGGCATCACTGGCATCCACTCCACATCCATCAATGATTTTGAAGACATCCTGGCAGAATTCGCTGACGTTTTTGACGACCGTTTAGGTAAATATAAGGGTTCACCTATCACCCTCAATCTAGATCCAAAAATTGCCCCTATCAGGCTTAAGCCTCGTCGAGTGCCTTTTGCACTCAAACCCCTCGTTGACAAGGAGCTAGACAAGCTCATTGCCCAGGGCATCCTAGAGCCCACAGACCATGCCCCTTGGGAGACCCCTATAGTCATACCCCTCAAATCTGACGGATCAATCCGCATCTGCGCGGATATAAAAATACCATCAATATGGTGCTCCAATCCAGCCCATATCCTGTGCCCGTCGTGCAACACTTGTTGCACTCCTTGGGCAAGGGCTCCATTTTTGCCAAACTGGACATGGCACAAGCTTACCAACAGCTCCCCGTTGATTCGGCCACGGCTTCTGCCCAAACAATTGTCACACACTGGGGAGCTTTCCTTTGCCACTGTCTCCAGTTTGGTGTAAGCGTCGCCCCGGGCATTTTTCAGGGCATTATGGAGCGCCTACTTCAGGGGCTACCAGGGGTCAGCCCATATTTCGATGATGTCATCATCTCAGCTTCTAGCCCAGCAGACCTCAAGGGAAAGCTAAGGACCATCCTACGCCGTTTTCAAACGGCTGGCCTAAGGCTCAAGAAAGAGAAGTGTAGGATTGGGGTGCCCCAGGTAGAGTTTCTAGGCTAATAGATGCCTCAGGCATACACCCCACACCATCTAAAACAGCTGCCATTTGGCAGGCTCCCACCCCTACTAACAAAACTGACCTGCAAGCCTTTCTTGGCCTCCTAAACTTCTACAGCTCATTCCTCCCCCACAAGGCCACTGTAGCTGAACCCCTTCACCGCCTCTTAGACAAAAACACCCCTTGGCGTTGGGGCCAAAGAGAAGCCACTTCCTTCTCTGCTGTCAAAGCTCTTTTGACGTCTGAGGCAGTCCTCGCCCAATACACGGACAGCCTCCCCTTAATCTTAGTCGCTGACGCTTCCCCCTTTGGTATTGGGGCTGTCCTTAGCCACGTTCTCCCTGATGGCACCAAAGCCCCTATTGCCTTCTACTCCTGCACGCTCTCCTCCACAGAGCGCAACTACGGACAGATTGACAAAGAAGCGCTGGCTGCCGTGGCTGCCGTCAAACGCTTCCATGAATACTTATATGGCCATCCATTCACTCTTGTGACGGACCACAAGCCCCTCCTAGGCATGCTTGCTGGCAACATTGCAACACCCCAGGTTCTCTCCCCCCGCATGTCACGCTGGGTTGAATTCCTGGCTGCCTATTCTTACACCCTCCTTCACCGCCCTGGCAAGCACCTTGCCCATGCAGACGCCCTCAGCCGCTGCCCCCTTCCCATCGCTGTATATGACCCCTCTCCTGTCTCTCCTGTTCTACTCATTGACTCCTGGCACCTGCCACTCACCGCTGCTGACGTCGCAGCACACTCTGCCGAGGACCCTACCGTCCGCAGAATTTTGGACTGGGTGCGCAGGGGATGGCCTTCTGGGACTGTAGGTCTCGAGTTCAAACCCTACCACATTAGGCAGCACAAACTATCTGTGCTGCGAGGGTGCCTGCTATGGGGCGATAGAGTTGTAGTGCCCGCCAAACTTCAACAGCCAGTCCTAGAAGCCTTGCACAAAGGACACCCGGGCATAGGGAGGATGAAGTCCCTAGGACGTAGCTATGTCTGGTGGCCAAACTTTGACCACGCAGCCGCCCAGTGGGTTGCAGGGTGCCAACCCTGCCAACTCTCTAGACCAGTTGCCCCCGCTGCCCCAGTTAGGGAGTGGGAAATGCCCAAGTCGCCCTGGTCAAGAATCCACGTGGATTTTGCCGGGCCATTCCATGGGCAAACATTTCTAGTGGTGGTAGACAGCTATTCTAAGTGGGTAGAGGTCATCAGCATGGCATCAACCACGTCTGCCCCACTCATCACAGCCCTACAAAAACTGTTTGCCACCCATGGGCTGCCTGATGTCATTGTCTCGGACAATGGCCCCCAGCTATCCTCCGCAGCCTTCCAAGTGTACTTGGCAAGCCACGGGATTCGCCATGCCAGGGTGGCACCTTTTTGCCCTGCCAGTAATGGACTGGCAGAGAGAGCTGTGAGGTCTGCCAAAGAGACCCTGTCACGTTACAATCATGGGAGTTGGCAAGAGAAACTGTCCCGCTACCTGTTGGCACAACATGTAACTCCGTGCCCTTCGACCAACAGGAGCCCCGCGGAACTTCTGATGGGCCGGCGCCTCCACACTGACCTCGACCGCCTTCACCCATCCTACGCCCCCGAAAAGCCCCCAGACTCTACTGGCAGGCACCGCAGCTTCATCGTGGGCGACCCTGTCTATGCCCAGAACTTCGGGGGCGAGCCAAGGTGGGTTTCCGGGACCGTTGAACAAATCACTGGACCCTACTCTTACCAGGTCCGGCTGCCCGACAGCCAGCTATGGCATTGCCATATCAACCAGCTGCGAGCTCGCTTAACGCCCGGGCCAGATTCCCCAGCCGACCTGGAAAACAGCGCAACAAGTCCAGCCCCGGGCTACTCATCTGTCTTCCCTGACTCAAACCCGCCTCCGGAACCTGACTTACCGTTCCAGCTGCCTGCCGAGGAAGTCGACGTCAGGATACCGGACGAGTCGCAGGGAGTTCCGCAGATTCCAGTGACGCCCTCAGCTCCTGTTGCCGCCGAACCTGAACTGCGCAGATCAACCCGGCCGCGCAGGCGCCCTGCCTACCTGGCAGACTACGCCTGCTCCGTCCAAGGGGGAAGGGGTGTTGAGTCCTCGCACTTACAACGAAGTCCTCGCACTTACGATGCGCGGCCGTGATTGGCTAAGACGCACCCTCCGGCCAGCGGGAGAATGTTCAATTCCTATTGGTTGTTGGTTTGACAGCTATGGTATAAATAGCTGTCAACCACCTAGCTCTTTGCTCTGTTTCTCTCAACCAGTTCTGTTAGCAATAAATGTTCCTGTTTGACTTACCAAGCCTCGCCTCAGTTATTGACCACCGGTTGCTATACAGAGCAAGAGGGATGTTGTAAAAATGGGTGAAATATGGTGTACAGGAGAAAAGAAAACAGACATAATTTCGTTTTTTTTTTCTTGAGGGTTATACTATTAAAACTATAATGGAAGATAATACAGATGCTAAAGCACATCGGTTTAGATGTTATTGCATACTAGTTAATATTTGTATGAAAATTAAAATTTTGTGTAAAAGGTAGGAGTAAATAATATGAAATAAGGAAAATAGAATGTAATAATTAGGAATATGTTTATATGTATTGAAATGTATAGCACCATTCACACAATGATATGTATAAATTAAAAAATAAAAATAAAATACTTGATTTCAAAAAAAGAAAGAAAGAAACGGAAGGTTTAATACTTGTTGCTCAAAAACAAGCACTACAAACTAATGCCATGAAAGCGAAGATACAAACATCCACTGACAATCCAAACTACTGACTATGCAACAACAAAGTTGATACTGTTTCACAATTAATATGTGAATGCAGCAAAATTGCACAAACTGATTACAGAGCTAGACACGACCGAGTTGCTAAATTAATTCACTGGTCATTATGTAAAAAATACGTTACCTGTATCCAAAATGTCATGGGAGCACAATGTGGAAAAAGTTACCGAAAATGAGAAGGTGAATATTTTGTGGTACTTTCGAATACAGACGGATCGTCATTTGGAACACAACACGCCAGACATCAGAATTGTCAAGGGCCAAAGTGTACAGTTTATTGATATCGCTGTACGAAGAGATGCCAGAGTCGAAGAAAAAGAACTGGAAAAAAATCATGAAATATCGCGACCTGGCCATCAACACTATGTGATTATGGATGAAACATGTAACAGTGATACCCATTGTCATTGGAGCACTTGGTACCATGTCCAAGAATTTTACAAAATACATCAATAAATTGCAGCTTTAACACCTGCAATAACACTAGCAGAACTGCAAAAAACTGCGCTACTTGGAACATCGTACATCTTAAGGTACTTGATTGATACCTAGGATGTTGGCAGCAACCCATATCAACCATCAGCGCCAGTCAATATTTGTGATAATTTTTAAATATTCAGTTGACTGAGTTTCATGTTTAATGAATAAAAGATAATAATAATAATGATGAAGATGATGATGCCAATAATTATGCCAGCTAAAGAACTGGTAATTGGGACTTCAGATTGTTGTTTAAAATCAAAACTGAATGCTAGAAACATAATTAAAGCCATTAATACATGGGCAGTTCCAGTGATACGCTACCCAGCTGGAATCATCAACTGGACTGTGGCTGAACTGGAAAACCTGGACCAGAAAACGCGTAAACTTTGATTATGTACTACACTTTACATCCATGAAGTGACACCGACAGGTTATACCTGCCAAGAAGAATAGGGGGCAGAGGGCTATTGCAAATCCATCAAACTGTAGAAGAAGAAAAATGAAGTTTGAATGATTATGTGAATCAAAGCACAGAAAGATTGCTGCAGGCTGTGAAAACAGAGAACATTATAAAAACAACAGAAACCAAGGCAGAATATAAGGAAAAACAATTGAAGACAGATTAAATGGATGGAAAACTAAAGCTGTGCATGGACAGCACTTGAAAAACATTGAAGGAAAGTGTGATAACAACTTGACATGGGCATGGCTTAAGAGAGGAACCATCAAGAAAGAAACAGAAGGTTTAATACTTGCTGCTCAAGAACAAGCACTACAAATTAATGCCATGAAAGCAAAGATACAAAAATCTATTGACAATCCAAACTGCCAACTTTGCAATGACAAAGTTGAAACTGTTTCACACTTAATATGTGAGTGCAGCAAAATCGCACAAACTGATTACAAAGTTAGACATGATCGAGTTGCTAAATTAGTCCACTGGTCATTATGTAAAAAATATGACATACCTGTATCCGAAAAGTCATGGGAGCACAAAGTGGAAAAAGTTATCAAAAATGAGACAGTGAAGACATTGTGGGACTTTTGAATACAGACGGATCGTCATTTAGAACATAACACACCAGATATCATGTTTGTCAAGGACCAAAGCGTGCAGAAATATCACGATCTGGCCATCGAAATTACATGTCTATGGATGAAACATGTAACAGTGATACCCATTGTCATCGGGGCACTTGGTACCATGTCCAAGAATTTTACAAAACACATAAAGAAATTGCAGCTTCCTGCAATAACACCAGTGGAACTGCAAAAAACTGCACTACTCGGAACATCATATATTTTAAGAAGATACTTGGTTGATACCTAGGACGCTGGCAACAACCCATAGCAACCATTAGCACCAGTCGATCGTACTTGTGATACATTTTGCGACAAACTCATGGTAAACTGATCCAAACTAGACTGCAGAAAATGCGACTTCATAACAGAGTTGTCAATGCCTGGAATGCACTACCTGACTCTGTAGTTTCTTCCCCAAATCCCCAAAACTTTAACCTTAAACTGTCTACTGTTGACCTCACCCCATTCCTAAGAGGTCTGTAAGGGGCATGTATAAGCGCACCAGTGTGCCTACCGTCCCTATCCTAATGTTTTCTTTTATTCATATCCTTTTCATGTATTTATAATTATGTTTACACTTGTATCTGTCATAAAATACATGCCTGACGAAATAAATAAATAAATAAATAAACATTTTTAAATCTTCAGTTGACAGAGTTTCATATTTAATGAATAAAAGAGATAATGATGATTATGATGTAAATAATTAGGCCAGCAAAAGAACTGGCAATTGGGACTTCAGATTGTTGTGAACAGATAGTATTCATGGTAGTATTAATATTAATAATAATAAGGCATATAAATTTAAAAAATAAATTTAAAAAATACTGAAGATTAAGTTTTTCTCAGCCCTGAAACGAATGGCAGCAAGTTTCAGCAGCTGATCTAATTCAATCTTACAAGCTTCCCTCTGCTGAGAGGAGCAAGTGTGACTTTCAACTCTCTCTTTTCCAGAAATTTCTTCTGGCCTCCAGTACAAATTTTGAGAGATTTCAGGTGGTTGCAGAAAGACAGAAGAGTTGAAAATCACATTCTCCCCATCCCATTGACAGAAACCTCTCATTGGAGGGGAGGAGCAAAGGGTCTTCCAGAAGAGATTTACTTTCCCTTGGCAAATCAGACATTTTTATACCCTTTTTTCTCATTTTTAGATCTGCTTATTTTTGCAGCCAAGTAAATCTATTAAGGCAGTAAAGCCTTTTGATAGGTACCTAAAAGGCCTTTACCTAGTACATTTATATCGCATAAGGGAAGAAAATATCCCAACTCCTTCCCTTCCCTTCCCTTTCCTTCTTTTTTGTGTGATATTTTTTCTTGAACCAAAAGCCCCAAATGTTTTAGCCTTATTTTATTAAGACAACTTTCTGCCCTAGTTTTTTTGTTTTCTACTCTATGAGATCATTTTTGAGATGATATGACCAACACCATTATAACTTGAAACAAACAAACACCTATTTGCAATTAACAAACTTAAGCTTTATATATATATAACTTTATTTACGGTCACAGACCAAAATGCAAGCATAACTACAGAAAAACATAGAGAAAGCAACATCACGCTTTATATTTCTGCTGTATTGGTTACTGCATGAAGAATATTTGGAATTTGATCTTCAGGGCAAGAGAAGTGGTTACACTCACTTCAAAGGTGCTACAGAAAACACCTTTCCTATCAGCAATTCTCTCTACCAGCAGTCCCCAGAGATGAAAAGCAGGACTGAAAAAAATGTGCAAGCTGTAGCTGATTTGCATGTTCACTTGTGGGTTCATGGGGAAGGAATAGCCGTAATGTGGTCCAAACAGCTGACCAGTACCTTGTCCTTTCCTTATCCAAGACAAAGAAGTCCTCTTTGAGTGTATTGTTGCTTTAATTTTCACTTTATGGCCACATGTAACTGAAAAGTGGCAGAGAATTTGGGGCACCTGTTCTTATCAGGCCTCCAGAGTTTTGTAGTGGTAGCAGGGGAGGTAATGTGAGTGGAGGAATGGCAACATCCCAGCCTTATTTTGGGCAGCTTCAAAGCTTAAAAATGACCAAGACACAACTCATACAGTCATCCTGGATCACACAGTGCCAGCAGAGCAGGGAAGGAGAAAATGTGTCAGCACTATTATATGATTATGTCTTGTGGTAAGTGTGTCTAATGATTGAGAGAATGGGGGCACTTACTAGGGGTTCATATCTGCACTTGCCTTGGCTATAAACACAGCTGCCATGCTCATACTAGCCTCACCTTTCCCAGTTTTCCAGAAAGCCCATCATGCATCATGCTTGCTTCTGAAAACAGGAGATATAGTCCAGTACATCTGAGTTGTAGCAGATTAGGTAAGGCTGCTGTAACCTTTCAGTCGTGAAATATGCTTAGTTCTGGAAAATATAGTTTGTTCAGATAATGCTTTCATTTTTCACCCAACGAATTTTTACTTTAAAGGTAAAAAATGTTTTGCAGCTACTTGGATTTTAGTCAAAATTAAAATCCAAGTAGATTTTAAACACGCATCTTAAAACATGTACATGTATAATGGGATTTCACTGTCAGTGGGACTGTTTCAGTGGTGGGATTCAAGTAATTTAATAACCAGTTCTCTGCCCTAATGATTTCTTCCAACAACCAGTTTGCCAAACTGTTGAGAAAGTTAACAACTGGTTCTCCCGAAGGGGTGCGAACTGGCTGAATCCCACCACTGGACTGTTTGAATAGATTGTGAAGCAACAAATAGAGGGACAAATTCTTGACCATCTACTCAGTACAAATGAAATGATGTTTAGGCAACCTCTCCTTTCCCACGCCTCTGATTCATTGCTGAGATAAATGGGATGACCTTTTGTAAAACAAGTAACTGAAATGAAGGAGATAAAATAACAACAAAGCACATGCCAGGCCATTGCATCAGTCCTTTGTTCCTGTATCAGGCAATACAAATCTTCTAAAAATTAAGGAAATGGTTTTGCAAATTTCATTAGGGCAGTTTGGCCTCCCAACCAGCAGAATCCAAGGCTCTTTCAAAGCTATTCTTACCCTAAATTAAACGGGCAAAAAGGGCTCCCTTTGAATGTGTATATTTGGATATGTATACAATTAAAAAGCAGGAAATGCTTTTTCAAAAGCCAGTTCTGCCACTGAAATACCCGAGTTATCATATTCTCTGAGGCTGAAAAACAGCCTTATTAGAAATTCACAAGTTTTGGGTATGCAGCTATTCACTAGGGCACCTATTAGCAAAGGAAAAAAATGGGGTACATAAAACATTATGAGTGCTAAATAACTATGGAAATTTCACTACAATCCACAAATAATTTGAGCTAATTAAATTAAATTTGTTCTCTTACTTCCAGGAGTACTGAATAAAATCAAAATACTTTTAATTAAGTGAATTGTTAATTTTTTCCTATTGTTAATACAGCTGTTTATTTTTATTTTTTATTTTTTTGTTGTTGTTTTCTTCAAAGCACATTAAGCTATGCATAATACAGACCCATCCCAAGTTTTGCCTGGCATATCAGAGGCAGAGGCATGCTCCAAAAATGGAGGAAAATGAAGGCCATTGCTGGAGTATGTGTGTTTGTATGAAGGAATTTCAAGGAGTACAATAGAAACCTTAAGATTTTATAAAGTGTCAGGCATCCATTTTGCCCCTTAAAATATCCCCCTAATGTGAAAAGGGAAACGAAATGGCTGTTATTATGTTTATAATATTATTTTATTAACATAAGACTCAGCAATGTTTGTGTGACATAATGGCATTACAATTTCTCCTGGAAGAAAGGCCCAGTGAATATATTCCTCACATGTGTTGTTTCTCTCTTATGACAATTTCACATACTTAAATTTCTAATTTGTTTATGCAAGGAACATATACAAGGATCCTCAGGTTTTCAGCAAATGTGCTCATGCCAAAGCAAATATATATGTGCAATGTCACATGTGACAATATACAGGCAGCCTTTATTCCTTTTCCTACACGGAAGTTTGTCACAGAGGAAGTGTGTAATGGTTATAAAGGCCCCTCCTTAAAACAAGCGGGAAAAATCACTTTCCCTATTTAATATTTCCAGCTTCCTAAAATATTGAGATCAGCTCTATGGGTAATCTAGTCTAATCTAATCTAGGGGTATATATGCCAACTATATCCTTAAAAATACATTAATTAGTGTATTATTGTGAAATTCAAACATGCTCTTTACATAAATGGTCATATGGGTCTTTTTTTATAGATTATAATAACAGAAGTCTAGTGTACCTTAGTGTAGAGAAAGTTATAATAATAGATAAAAGAATACTAAGTGTTACTCTGATAGGATTCTTGAAAAAGGTTTGGGTTTAATCTTACGAAATACATTGAACCAAGTAAATCACTCAGTTTTACTTCAGACTGCACTCTGGAAGGAAACCATGAAGCTGATATGACATGATAAGGAATGCAATTGTCAGACTAATTAGATATATCACTATAGGTTAAATGATAACAATGATGCATTCTAAGAAAAATTAAAAGAACTCAGAAGAGTTTGAAATTCAAATAAAAAGTATAACTGGTAATTATACATCTATTGATGTCTGGAAATAATTTAATTGTAAACATCACAAAGAGAAATGAAGAGCTATAATTGCCAGAAGGATGTTATTCTAACTTTTAGAATTTTTGATTCTAATGCAAAATCTATTTGGCTTGTGATTATAGAAGAATAATGTGAAATTTTCGTTCTTTAGTTATATGTTCTAAAGCTTACAAAGGCTGCTGCTTTTCTTAAACTGGGCATTTAAAGAAACGGGGAGAGAGTTAGAAAAAGACAAACCAATTTAGCAAAATAGAAATCAAAAGAAGTAAAAAAGTTTTACAAAAAGTCATTATTTCAGAAGGTACTTTAAACCTCCTTTTTACAGATTGCTTGATATAATAAGGGAACGGTTATAAAAATACAAAGACTGTTTATTATTAAAGGGGAAAAAAAGACATGACACTGCATACAAGGAAAACATGCACAGCAATGTATGTAGAAGAGATTTAGTCTTAGATTAATAGTAAATTGCAAGAAAGGGAAATAGCTCAACTTCCCAACCTATGTGGAACTAATGAATGGAAAGATATTGGTCCACAATCTTTCCTAAAATCAAATCCTTGCTGAAATGCTCTTTCTTGCCTAGAAACGTGCTTTCTCCCTAAATGCCCCGATCCTCACCTGTCCAACTGTGCAGGACCAAAGTCATCTTCCAATTTCCAAAGGTCAAAGATGGACATCTCCAAGTCTCTGTTGCTGGCAAGGAGGCAGATGGAAGAATTCCAGGTGATTGCTAGGGATCTTCAAAGGGAAAGGAAGGGTCACCTGACTGCTGGCTGTAAGAAGGCCTGGATGGCAAAGTGGAGGGACATGTAGAGAGAGTGCTGTGAGAGTCCACCTGATGATGAAACACGAGATGCTGAGGTCTGGTTCTAGAGTCTGGAAAGGATGTAACCCACTGGCATTATCCAAGAATTTACCCTCATCGTCAGCCACATGGCTGCTGCTGGCTGCCATGCTTGGGGGCCATGATTCGCGGCTGCTTCCTCTCTTCGCCACTGGTTCCCTCAGCCAAAGCTTGCAAATAATTATTATTGTCAGTGGCGGTGGTGTTGGGGACGTCAAATCAATTAGGCTCCAGCTTTTCCTGCCACCTTGTTCCCTCTGAATCCCCCCTGTGGCCACTTCTCTTTTTTGACAGGCTCTCTCTGGCCACTGGAAGGAGCTGCTTTGAAGACGGAGCCTGGGCCAAGCCCCCTCCCCCTTCCCGCCCCCTCCTGGTCCCCTCCCCGCCCCTGCATGAGAGAGATTTCCTGCCCTCTTTGGACAGGGGATGTTCTGCAGCTTGTAGATAAGCAGCACAGGAGCTGCCTGCACAGGACTGATAAGGAAACTCCCGAGTCGGACCCAGCCTAAGCCAGAGGACTTGGAAGGCAAACAAGAGGAAGCCCAGCGTCTACATGCTAGAATAACATAGGCCAGTGAGCACTAAAATCTACACAGCTCACACAGGAGGGAGGTAGCTTAGTAATCCTCAGAGTGCTTTCATAGGCAACCAGAAGTATGCCTTGGATGTGAGGGTAGCCAAAAAACAGAGAAGAAACCAGGTTTTGTCCCTCCATCCTGCTGGCTTGGGGTTCCTTCCAGATACTTTGCCTATCTGTCTCCAGCTGGGCATCCCGCATACTTGGCTGAAATCCAACACTTCCTTCAACCTTACTTAATGTGGATATCAGCCCATGAGCCATTGGCAGCAAGATCAATGGCCAATTAAAGACCTTAGGACTTCCTGTAAAGAAAGTATGTTTACATGGACCAACGTGAATTTATTACCCTAATAGGCACTCATCAAACCTGAGGCCATTTTGATGTCATTCTTTTTAGCCATGTCATTTATAGCATGTCTAAAGGAAACTGGCAGAACTGCACATCTTAGGAAAATTAATACCTTCGTAGAAAGCTCTTCCATTTGGAATTGATCCCTTGTGAGTGACACAAGGCAAAATAATACTATAATACAATGCAGCTGGTCAAGAGTTCTGTTCGTATGGAACATAATCGTAACATGACTGCCACACTGTGAATGGTGAGGTAAAATATATTCTTTCAGCTGAGCCACAATTACATGGAAGCATTATTTGTATATCTTTACACGATTGGTGAACATGATTCAGACAATCTAGATTGTCAATCTCTATGAAGATTAAGAAAACAGTCTCTGCTATGGATGCCCACCCTTATGTTGTTTAAGAAACCACTAAAAACCTGATTGTTTCCCCAAGCCCTGGAGACTGGATGACTGTAGCCCTCTCTTCCCCTACTTTTGTTTTTTAATTGTTTTGTTTCATCGTGGTTCTGGTACTTTTTATATTTTGTTCTTCTGTTCAGCTGTGCTATTTATATGGATGGGGATTTTAATTATAAACCATCCAAAATTGCTTAAGATATGGGTGTTTTTGAAATTTGATAAATAAATGAAAAAAAATCCCCTGTCTTCACTGGAATATGTAGTATTCCTGAGCAGAGCTGTCTTAACAACAATCCATGAAAATATATTATCAAACTAAATCAATCAATCAAAAGCTAAAGTCTGTGAGCAAGGTTGTATGTTAGGGATGACCCCAAGTTTTAAACAAAAAATCCACAAAAAGGAAAGCAGCCATCATACATATATGGACTCACTTTTTGGCTTAATAGTCAAGACCAGTTTTCAGAAGCAACTATGAAATTTTCACTGCACGATCTGCTTATGACAACCTATTATGCCAAGCTACCCTTGCAAGCTTCCGTGGAGTGACTTTGGCACGGCAAACTATTTGGAGAACATTTCCTGGAACTTCTGGATGCTAATAATGTCAAGAGGACTGTATGTGTTTGTTTGTGTATCTGTGCCTGGAGAGGGTATACCCTTTAGCAATGGGTGCATGTTCAAACTATCTACAAGCAACTTGGTATTAGGAGTAACCCCCTTTGTTTTTTGTTTTTTCATTATCTTTAACAGAAGTAAAATTTCTCCTCTGAAAAATTCGCTTTTTGGATAATGTATCTTCAGTGTGCCAATAAAATGGGCTTTTATAGTTGCTTTCTGTTCCACTACTCATTGCAGGCAGAGTAGCATTCAGTAGCTGTCCATGCTGCTGTACAATTTCTTCCGATGTTTTTCCAGTTCTAAGTAAAACGATATACCACCATGTATGCAATCAATGTGGAGTTACAACTATGAATTTTCTTTCTTTAAAAAATATAAGTTATTTCTCCCTCCCCCTCATTTTTTTTCTTCTTTAATAGAACTAGTTTCAACTAACACATGAGAAAACACAATCATATTTAAAGATTCAAATAATGCAATGGACAAAAATATAATTGCCTGTGCTGAATTGCTGGATTTCAAATATGAAAATATATTCAACTAAATTTAGGGATATACAAAACTGGAAATAAGGATTATAGCTTTAGCCTAGAAGAGTTTGTTTAGCAATTATGGTGGTGATCTGAAATAATCCTTTGTGCTGTCACAGAACCAGCCTTAGCGCAAATAGCTTGATGGAATGTTATATAAGACCCCAGGTGAGTCTTATAGCTAAGACTCACCTGGGGGATCAGTATACAAGACCCCTGGTGCAATGCTAACCATACTTCAGGAATCAGGTGTTACTGACAGCACAACTTGTGCGGGTTGTACACAGCAAGACTGAGCCAGGTTAATACTGTTTGATTTTACCCTGACTCCAAAGGCTTGTGGAAGTTTTTGGACCTATTCAAAAAGTACAGAGTCAGATCAGGATCCCAGGTATGGGATTACAATAACTTTCAATCTCTCTTAATGATGAAACATTACTTGCATTTCTCTTCTTTAGTCTATCTTCACCCCCTAATGAGTACCAGTTAGTTACTTAGATCACCTTCTAGAAATAATCAGGCAATGGGCACAAATCCGTCTTCAACTGAAGATGTGAGGCCAGGCCTGGCTCAGAAACCAGTCAATAATCTTCTCATTTTTAGTTAGACTCTTGTGCTTTTATTTTGAAGGTGACCTGATTTCCTTAAGATACGAGAATGATTTATGGGTGCTTGGAAATAAAAGAAAAATATTCGCAACATAGCTAAAAGAAAAGAAAGCTAGCAAAACGTCACATGGATACTCTCTGATGTACTGGGGAACATAAACCACAATGAATTCCTGTAAACAAAAATAAGAGAAAAACAAAATAACCAAACTGCATGGAAAGAGAAATTGGCATAGATGTGGGAGAGAACTATTACACTCATCCAATACTATCACCATCTAGTGGCTGTGTTATCATGTTTCCCCGAAAATAAGACCCTGTCTTATATTTTTTTGAACCCTGAAATAAGCGCTTGACCTTATTGCCATGTACTCAAAAACCCGATTGGGTTTATTATCAAGGAATGCCTTATTTTGGGGGAAATGATATCAACAGAATGGGGCGATATGGAGGACATCTTTTGATCAAAAGGCTACCTTTCTTTGCATTAATGGGTCAGCAGTTGCAAAGCTGATCCCAAATCACTCAAGAAGTTGACATTCTGGAATAATTAAAATCTGGAATCAGTGGGGAAGATGTTTTATTGGAATGTGTTGCTCCATCACTGGAGGCTTTGAAAAAGAGACTGGACAGCTATTTGTCTGAAGTGGTATAGGGTCTCCTGCTTGAGGAGGAGATTGGACTAGAAGACCTCCAAGGTCCTTCCAGCTCTGTTATTCTGAATATTCTGGAATGCTTGGCTTAAACAAGGGATTAATATTTTAAATCATTTTATTTTTAGCAGTTGTTTTAAAAATTTTGAAACATTGTTTAAATTAAACTTGTTTTTAATATGCACTTGACAATTTAAACAACTGAAGATTGTATTAATTAAACAGTTTGACATATATCTGAAGTAAATAGAATTTTAGCTTCTTTAAGAGATACTGTACTCGAAATAAACTTTCAGTTTTATAAGTTATTAAAAAGCAAAATAAAAGTTAGTTATATATTCGTAGAAGGAAGAGTTGTATTATCCAATCTGGATAATCAATGGTTATCCAATCATTATCCAGGCATTATAAGTATGAAATAGCCCTGCGACAGATATGGAATCAACTACATACCTGCCTCTCAGTCCAAGAAATCAATTATGTTCTGGTAACTTGTAATTCTTAACTTGATGCCCTTCCCCTTAAAATTTCCATTTTTCATTTCTGCTCCCAATAGGGAGGATCCATTTAGGTTGATGCACAGAGAAGAAATCATTTACCCAAAAATGGGATTAGCCTATGAAAAGTGTTTGCTCCCCTCACTGCCTCCTATGTCAGGCTCTGAGACTGCCAATTTAATCAAGCAATTAAAATTGACCACTGCTCCAAGCTGTGATGTTAACACTGAAGCGTTGCCTTGCTCTTCATATTTACTTGTATGGATGACAGAACTTGTACTCCTGATTATTGAGTTTGAGTCTTGATGAGCCCTGGTTATAAAAAAAAGGAATGCAAATTTATCTGTCAATTACTATTAGTAAACATTATGCCAGGTAACTGTACAGTATAAACATTTTAGATTGGATTAAAAGTGAGGACAATCAGGTCAAGGAGCTGATAGGCTTCAGAGATCATTCTCTTTTGATCATGCTGTAACTCTTCAACATATGTGAGAGCCCTATTAGACCCCTTGCAGTGTGCCTACTGAGCAGATGATGATCATTGGCAGATGATGCTGTCAATATGGCACTGCACTACATCTTTCAACACCTTGAATCTTCAGAGAAGGAACATGCACAGGTCCTTTACAAAGCTCAGCATTCAATACCATCCTACCAGAAATTCTTCTCTCTATTCAGTTAGCAGTGCCTATCCATACTTGTAGATAGATTATTAGCTTTTGACAGATAGGAAGCAACAGGTGAAGCTAGGGAAAATCACACTGAGCACCCGGTTAATTAGCACAGGTGCCCAATGACTGCATCTCTAAGGATCCCTCTGTTAAGTTTGAAGATAATACAACAGTTATTGGTCTTATTTGAGACAGTGATGAGTCTGCATATAGATGGGAGGTTGAACAACTGGCCCTGCGGTTCAGCCGGAATAATTGTAGCCAAACATGCTTAAAACTGTAGTGATGAGAGGATTTTAGGAGGAGCCTTTCTATTCTACCACCTCTTACTATATTTGACAGCACAGTATCAGCAGTAGAATCCTTCAAGTTTTGGGGTTCTATAATCTCCCAGAATTTGAAATGGACACCTACCATTCAAAAGGCACAACAAACAATGCTCTTCCTGTATCAACTCAAAAACTTCAGACTGGACCAGGAGCTGAGGAGTCCTTGGAGCTCTCTGAGTTTGCTTGTTTTCTTGCAGGCTTTTCATTACCCAAATTAGGTAACATCATTAATGTCACTAGTCACTAGCACTGATGATGTTACCTACTTTGGATAATGAAATGTCTGCAAGAAAACAAGCAAGCTCAGAGAGCACCAAGGACCCCTCATGTCAACCCTGAACTACAAATATTCTCCTTTAATACCACAAATGGGCATAAAATTCTTCAGGCAGCCTCCGGAGCTGTTGATACAGTTCTACAGAGGAATTATTGTCTGTCATTTGTACTTCTATAACTGTCTGGTTTGGTACAGCAACCAAACAGGACAGATACAGACTCCAACGGATAGTTAGAACTGCAAAAAAAAAAAAAAATGATTGCAAGCACCCTGGCTTCCATAGAAGACCTGTATATTGTGTGGTCAGGAGGGCTGAGAAAATACCTACAGACCCCTCACATCCTAGACATAAACTATTTCAACTTCTCCCCTCAGGACAGTGCTATAAGACATCAAACAACTAGACACAGGGACAGTTTTTTCCCTCATGCCATCACTCTGTTGAACACCTAATCCTCACAGTTCTGTTTTATGTCTAAGTATATTTACCCCTGTTGTATGGCTGTAATATTATTATTATCCTTCCCATCTTCTTTACTACCCCCTTATTATGATTATTATTACTCTGTTGCGTTGCATGTACATTGAGAGTTTTTGCACTGGAGACAAATTCCTTGTCTAATCACACTTGGCTAAATAAAGCATTGTATTTCTATTCTATATAGTTGAGAAATACTGTACTAGAGTTTATTTAGCAGTTAATGCAGCTTTTATTGATCTGAGATAGGTTTTCAGATTGTCTCTTGCTTGAAATTATGAAAGGCTTTGAAGAACTCTTCAGTGGAAAGAAAGTTATTATTGCTTATCTGCAAACACCATGAGATTTCCCAGAGGAAGGTGTGGTATAATACACCCAGAGATTATACTATGGGAATTCCTGTCAAAAGAGATGTTAGACAAGAGTGCATTTTGTTCCCCATTCTTTTCAATCTATTGCTCAATCGTCTTGTAGCCAAATTGAACAATACAGCTCTCTATCAGTCAAAATTGGGAAATAAACATGTCTCCATCATCCTTTATGCAAATGACACTGTTCAACTTTTGCAGACGCAGAGTGCCCTAAGCAATCACTTTACACACTTGCCAAATACTACTGGGAAGAAATGCTGAAAATCAATTACTCACAAGTCAATGTTATGGTGTGTGCTGAGCATCCCAACTTACAAGTGTACACCCAATATAATGAATCAAGGTATTCAACTAGTCAGATATTGTTTTTCAAGTCACTGGTAACCATAAAGCCCATGCTGATTTTGCTATCCTAACTATGTGGAAACCAGAAGCTTTCTTTGGATCTACAATGCTTAAAGTCTTCTTAGCTAAGGTCTGTTGTCTTTGGAGCTCAGTTCAACCCTTCTAGGTCATCCCTTCTCCTTGAAAAAGTACAACCCTGATTTTTAAGACCCACTGCCCTAATGTGATGTGTGCTATGAAGCCAGTTTACTTAAAATAAAATTGGACAACCATTTGTCCAGAATGGTATAGGGTCTCCTGCTTGAGCAGAGGGTTGGACTAGAAGACCTCCAAGGTCCCTTTCTGTTATTCTAAGTTATTCTGTGTTAAAACTGAAACGTCTGTCCCTGTTTAGTTCTTTCCTTCATGGCTTAAACTATTTTTTTCTCCTGACTGGTTTGGCTCTTCTAATCTTGCTTGACAAGTTTAATTCTTCCTAGAGACAGACACTTCCTGAGAAATTTCATTGGTGTGTATATGTGTGTGCGTGCACCAAAATAATCAATATGGGCTATGTGTTGGCCAATCCAAAGCAGCATGCCACAGACACAGAGATACATGTGGATCTGACAGTTTTGCCAAACAGTGTCGGTTGGCGACCCCCAGGGGGAGAGCCTTCTCTGTGGTGGTGCCCACCCTCTGGAACGATCTACCCCCAGAGATACGAGTGATCCCAGACCTCCGGACTTTTCGTCGGGCCCTTAAAACTTATTTCTTTCAGTTAGCCGGGCTGGCCTGACTCCATGTCAGTTTTAAAGTTTGATACTGATTTTAATTGAAATGTTTTAAATTATGGGCCAAATTTTATTTAATTATTTTAAAATTATTTTAACTTTTGTGTACAATGTTTTTAGTTGGCTGTTCACCGCCCTGAGTCTGGAAGGAGAAGGGCAGTATAAAAATCCAATAAATAAATAAATAAATAAAATAATAATAATAATAATAATAATAATAATAATAATAATAATAATAATAATATTGAGGGGAGGTATTGGAACAGCCCATTTGAGTGGAACTGTGCCTCTGTGGTGGAGGAGCAATTGAAACATTGGATCATGTTGCATTTGGTGCTCACTTAACGCTGACACTTAGCAGAAAGTTGATTTCCCATACAGACTTTTTAAGGTAAAGGTAAAGGTTCCCCTTGCACATATATGCTAGTCGTTCCTGACTCTAGGGGGCGGTACTCCTCCATTTCAAAATTGAAGAGCCAGCGCTGTCCGAAGACGTCTCCGTGGTCATGTGGCCAGCATGACTAAACGCCAAAGGCGCACAGAACACTATTACCTTCCCACCAAAGGTGGTCCCTATTTTTCTACTTGAATTTTTTTACATGCTTTCGAACTGCTAGCTTGGCAGAAGCTAGGACAAGTAACAGGAGCTCACCCTGTTACGCGGCACTAGAGATTCAAACTGCTGAACTGCCGACCTTTCGATCATCAAGCTCAGCATCTTAGCCACTGAGCCACCACGTCCCTCATAGACTCTTAGCAGAAGGTTATTGTTCAACTCTCTGGTTGCTCCAACCTCTTTAATTAATTTATTTTCAGATCAGTTTGACTCTTTTTCACAGAACAGAAATATTTGCTAAATAGATGAAACTTGAATGGGTAGGGCTGGAGATAAAAGGGAGCAAGTCCATCCCTTTTCTAGTTTTGAGGAAGTTATAGGAGGATGGGCTGATCACACTCACCAACTGCCAAGGCTTCCCCCCTCCATTTCAGCTTTGTCCCCATTTTATTTTTTTCCTCCTTTTTGCCAGAGAATGTTGCTTCCTGGCCGCTCCGTGGTTTGCTTACACAATTTTCAGGGTCCTCTTCCCTGCACTCGCTTTCTTCCTGGAGGCTTCAAATGTCCTAAAGAAGTAAAAGAGTGTGCAAGACACAAACCAACCAACAAATTCACCCCATAAAAGTCTATGTGCAATGGTAGATTGTCTAGACATCTGCATTCACTCTGCTTATTTTTGGCCTTTTGCTCATTTGATATTTTCTTTTATGTATCTCAATTTCCAAATGCAAATACATGTAAGTGGCATGATGGCACCTCCCTCACTTATGCGTATTTTGAAGTGAAGGAAACCACATTCCCACATGAAAGCCATTTCACACCATAATTAAGCATGTCACTAGAAGTGTAAAACATGCTGAAATCTTTTTTCTGTTGGAACTTGAAGAAAATATATAGCTGCTTTGATCAACTCATGAAAGTAGATGCATCAGAAGATGGCAAGGAAATGTGCTCGGGTTAAGTCCTAACCATTTTCCAAATCATTTCTGAAGCATAACATAGCCTCATAAGTGTGTGATTTTTTAGTAGTTGAATATTGTGCCAACTCACATGGCAAGTGCCACTAACCACTGCGGAACCCATTAAAATCTCAGCAGTGCATAGTGCTAGAGCATGGACTATATATCAAGTTTTTCTCCTGTCCTGGTTGATCTCTCTTTTGCCCTGTGCCCCAGATAGGTTCTTTTGAACCTGTCAGTCGTAGTACGCATGCCAACATTTTCATATACCTGAGCAGGATTTTCAGGATTTTAAAACGATCCCAGCACCTCACTGAAAACATTTCCATGTTTGTAAATATAAATGAATTGTCTCTAGGGAGAAATGAAAATTGTTGTCCACTTCTCTTTCCCCCTCTCAGAATTGGTTGACATGTAAACTTTCAAGAAAATATATTTTTAAAGAATAAAATAGGTAAGAACAACAACTACTTCTATACAGCCACACAGAAATGTTCTTAGTACTCTGGGAAGAAAGGCTGAGATCACAGAACCTGGATACATTTGAAAATGATAAAACTGAATGGATCTTGAAATCTTAAATTCTGTTATTAAATATTTTTCTTTTAAAAAAGTGCAGATCCTGCTGAACAAAACACTTGTATATCTGCTTTAAACAGAATAAGGAAGGGCAATTACATTGCTGCTGAAGTTGAAACCATATCCACATAAAGCCAATGGGAATTAATATGGGGAGGAAGATGTACAACTTTCTAGTTCATAACATCATTCCTATTCAATTGAAAAATTGAGGAAAAAAGGGAGAGAATGTTGGTATGATGACTACATGATGACAATACCACCTAGAACTCTAACCAATGAAGACAGGAATGTCCATCCACAAGAGTGCCAGGCCTTGTACAGCCACTGTGGGGCCCATTCTCTTTGCTAGTGTCCCTTATACCAGCAGGCCAGCATTCCTAGCAGTTCAGCAGCAATTTGATTATTGCTGAACAGGAATCATCTCAAGTATTGCTGGTACCAGAGCCTCTTTCTTCCTCTGAAATACCTCAACATGGGACAAGCTGCACTGGGCTTCAGGATCCCAGAAAAGCAGACAGGTAAGAGTATCTGTCCCTCACCCCTTATTCAGCTTGCTAACTGATATATGCCATTTAGGGTGAAAAGTTGCCCACCCCTGGTCTAGAAACAATCCCCCTTATCAATCCTATCCTGGGGCAGGAGAAACATTATTATGAGAATTTCAACTTCTTACTAGAAGAAAATTGGTTCTAAGCTCTTTGTAAATAGCTCTTGGCTGTTAGAAAAAAAATAAACGAAATTTATGCCAAATTAGTCATTTAGCACCATTTTACTTTGACAGCAGAATTCTGGGGAGCTGTTGTACAGAACAGGAAGCCAGGCCTTGATGGCTGTCTGTGAAAACACCTGGAATCAGATGAAGGCGGGTGTAATGAGTACCCAAGAATATTCACATTAATGTGGAAGACTGATGAGGGCTAGGTCTGTGGAGGAGCGAGCGGGAGAGGCAGCTTTGAATGGCAGGAAATGTCTTCACTTCCTGCTTCTCCTGGAGCCACTGCTCAGGAAAATATTACTCAGAACCATTAGGCCACTTCACACAGAGCAATAGAGTTGTTTCGCGCTCATTGCTTCCTGCTCTGTCCTGGAATTGACTTTCCTGGAGCAAAGGCTTTACCAGAGCCTTTGCAATCATAGTAATCCAAACCTGAATCAGCTAATCCAGACGGGGTGTGAGGAGGACACCCCACTCTGATAAACAGCAGCACCGGGGGATGGCTGCCAAAAAAAAAAAAAAGTTCCAGGAACTTTTGCAGGCAAAGAAACCAGGGGATTGATGCAAAGTTTAGAAAAGTGAACACTATGATTATATGGACATGCAGGTATGATATCATGTTAATGTGAGGTAACAATCTCTACGATAAGTACACACGCCTACAAAGAGCAAACTCTGGTACCACCCAGCCTTCTAAACACAGTTTTCCTTGTGGAGCTATATACATAAGCTGCCTCCATCTCAGCCATGGATAGCACCTCTGAGGCTATGAAGAGGGTCTTATTTTTTATTTATTATTAGAGTGTTATCCCATCTTTATTACTTGATAAGAGCTCTGGTGGCTCAGCAGACTAAAGCAGTGTTATTAACTGTTATTAACATCAGCTGCCTGCAATTACTGCAAGTTCAAATCCCACCAGGCTCAAGGTTGACTCAGCCTTCCATCCTTTCTAAGGTAGGTAAAATGAGGACCCAGTTTGTGGGGGCCATAAGCTGACTTTGTATAAAAATATACAAAAGTATGAAGGCTATTGCTTAATGCATTGTAAGCCGCCCTGAGTCTCCGGAGAAGAGCGGCATATAAATCAAAAAATTTTTAAAAAAAACCTCAATCAAGATGGCAAACATACCTAATACTCCTTCGTCCTCCAACAACAGCCCTGTAAAATGGGTTGGGCTGAGAGCGAGTAACTGGTCCTAGGTCACCCAACCAGATTTCATGCCTAAGGCAGCACTAGAAGTCACCTTAATCACTACAGCACTAGAAGTCTACCTTAATCACTACAGCAAACTTTTCCAGCCCTGGACAAGGAGCCACAGATTTCTGCTAACAGTAATTGGAGTTCCCAGCATGGATCCCATGCTGGGATGAATCAGAGAGGTGAGACAGGGGAGGTTTCCTCCTCAATAGCTTGTGCTGTTACAACAAATATGTTTTTAAATGTATTTTTGTTCTCCTTTTATTGTTGGAAGGGCAAGAGATCATTTTAGCAGAAGTAAATAATCAGTCTCGTTAAACCTTAGGCTGGAAGCTTATTGGAACACAGCCTGGGTTTTTTGGCTTTCTAATTATATGGCTATGATGTGGATGACCCTTCCAAGGCAAACCAAATTTGTAGATTCTGCAAAAGCCACCCCATTTGGCTGAGGTGTGCTGACCATCATGCAGCGCAGCCCCAAATCCTGCCCCTGCCCCTAGTGGCATTTCCCACAGATGCACAATAGTTTCTTCTTGGTGTATCCCATACTCTCATCTAGAAGCAGCTGCCCACATCTGCACATGGCACCCAGGCACATGGCAGTGTGTCTGCCTTTGACCACGCGTGCACAAGCAGGCACACAGAAAGAGAGAGAAGCAATCTGGGGGCCTGCATGGGCTGCCTCCTGGGTCCAATGGCAGGAAGCACCTGGCCTGTCTGACGGAAGCAGCCGGCTCTATCTGCTTCCTGCTCTTCCTGTTGTATTGGGGGTTGGGGAGAAAGGCTAGTGCAGGGAGGATGGGCAGCTTAGGCTCTCTGTCCAAACAGGATATGTGCAGAAGTGACCACTTACAGGTGGCTAGATTTTCCTGACTCCACTGACTCTTGCTTGATTTTAAAGTATGGCAAACTTCAAGAGATAAATCTTCCCCTCTGGCACCAATGCCTCTCAGGAATTATGACAGAGCTGGGCACATTCCTAGGGAGACACTTCATTGCCATTCCTCTATCTAAGCTCTAAGGCTAGAGTCACACTGGAGTGCTTTGGCAATCTGTAATTGTTGGCACATGACAGGCAGCACAGTCCACTCTCAGCTGTGTTCAGAATCAGAGTTTGTCTCCTCCCTGGGGTGGGGGTGGGGGGGAGAGGCTAGACTGTCCCTTTGGCCTGGAGGTGTGACAGCTGTCCCATTGACTTGTCAGATTTCCAAGCATGCCCAGATTCAAACCATCATTCCTTGGTCCTTGGCTATAGTTCTTTTACAGCTCAGGCAACACTAGGCTGAGTCACAGAAATATAAAAGAGGGGCAGGTTTTTAAAACAAGAGTTGCACATGAATCAGCTTCTGAGAAATGCTTAGACTGAAGAGGTGGCATTTCTCTATCATCTATTGTCAACGGTTCAACTAACAAATCCGAAAGAAATAGACACCCTCGGGATCTTTGAATTCCCAAAAGTATAACTTTATTGGATACATCATCTGGGAACTGCAGAAGCAAAACCAGCTCTGGTTTTCCCACTGAAATGCTCACTTAGTTAAACAATAGATTCATTTTCTCTCCACTCCTGGGTGTTCACATGGTCCAAGTATAAATCTTCCTTTTGTTATGGGAACAGTCCATGTCTCCATCTAACACCTGCAGTAATGACCTTGGTGAGGTTCAGGCTCTCACAGTCCTAGATGAAATCTTAGTATTCCCTTTCCCCTCTCCCTCCTCCCATTTGAATGGCAAGTTGAAGACCGATAGAAGCTCAGAAGAAGTAAAGCGATTCAATCTTGACATGCCGACCCCCTGGAGGAAGAGTAGACCTAGAAGAATATCAAACATAGATTAACATTGTTAGTCACAAATCTTTAGCTCTCAAATCCCCCTTTGGACATTGTGGGTATCTAGCATGGAACCTTCTGACTAGTTCTTCTGCTCTGACATTATGGGCAGCAACCCACTCAGCATTGGCTGAGAGATAATCTTTCCACTGCACTAAGTATATGCAGTGTACATTCTTAGTGCAGTGTACAAATATTGTACTCAAGACACTAAAATGTCTTAAGTACAATATTTTTTTGATTTCATATTGTTCCAAGCCTCCCACCATAATAGGAGGTGGCGGCTCTCTTTCAACTTGCCTTAACCTAAAGCTTTGAAAGGGTTTTAATAAACTACAGTGGAACACTGGATGGATTCAATAAAACACCTTTGGCAACTATTAAACTACCATGACCGGGTTTATGATCCAAACGATTGGGAAAGGCCCTATATTGGGTTGTTGGTTTGAGCTCCAATTTGGCAATTTGGTTGCAAATGTTTCATCAAAATTCAAGGAGACATCGTCAGTGCACTTTGAATTGTATCTTTTCATGTGATGCAGATTAGTGTGGATGTTTGTTTTATGTAATCTGCATCACATAAAAAGATATTTAAAGGCCAGTGCTCTGATAGATGAACCCAATTCAAACTGCACTGACAATGTCTCCTCGAATGGTGACAAAATGTTTGCAACTCCAAGCTTGGCCCAACTATCAACCCGAGCTACTTATATTTAAATAATTTGAAGGCCCTATGTACTTGGGACCCAGCTTCTTACAAGGTTGCCTCAACTTTAAGTATTTCGTAGATAGGTATACTTTATCCCAACTCTAAATTCCTTCTGAGGGGCTCTTCTCTGATTGGCTTATTTTTTTTGCATCTCTCTGGCCTATTCAGTGCCTTTTGCACATTTCCCCAGGCAGGTTTTAGGTGTCCATCCATTCAGCTAGTGTTACTGAAGAAGGAGGCTCCCTCAGAAATCCTGGCATTGGTACGAACTAAACTCCTGTGGCTGCATTAAATGGGGTGAACCCAGTGCTACTATGTACCAAATTATTTTTGCGAAAGGCAGGAGTTCCGCCCAATTGGTCTGCTGATAATTCACATAGCAACGTAAATATTGTTCTACTATTCCATTAGTTCTCTCCTCCTCCCCCGTCCCCCGTTAGTGCTCGGATGAAACCCCGAGCTAAGCCCTTGGGAGGAACCTATTCACTTAGTGAACTCCCGCCAGAACTTCATCGTGAACTCTGCCCCCCCCCCCCCCGGTCTAAAATGATGCATTTTATGATCCATGCAGCCGATAAACATGCACAAACATCTTGGCCAGACTTCAGGCTGAAGGAAGTTTTGGATACACAATGAAGTGCACTTGCTTTGAAAACAGGTTGACCACTGTCCAAATTACAGTATTCCTGGTGCTCTCAGACAATTCCACAATAAAGTCCATGGTGATCTCTTCCCATGGCTGGTTAGGATTGGCCACTGGCTGCAGCAGCCTAGGAGTCTTCCCTGGTAAGCTTTTCATGAATATGCACACTGGGCAGCTTGCCATATAGCTTTCAATGTGTTTCTTCATGTTAGGCCACTAGAACTGCCTCCTAACCAAGTGAAGGGTTTTTACAAACCTGAAGTGGCCTGCCAGCTTCACATTGTGGCTTCTTTGTGTAGGATGAGGGTTCTCTGATTGGCTGGGACATACAGTTTTTCTCCCTTCCAAGCCAGGCCTTCCCTCATCGTCAATTCATTCTTATGGTCTCTGAACCATTCATCTTCCTCCAGGGCTTCCCTCAGCTGCCATTTCAGAGCATCATCAGTCGGCTGAGGAGCAGCTAGCAGCTGTCGCTTTCTTGAGACCTGTGCTGCCAGTTGCCAGGAGGGGATGACAGAGTTAACGATTTCCTCCCAGGTGCTCTTATATTGGGGCATTTGTGAGAGTGCATCTGCAAGGAAATTCTTCCTCCCTGGCAAGTACCAAAGAATGAAATTGAACTGATTAAAGTACTGAGCCCATCGTACTTGTTTGGGGGAAGTTTCTTCAGGGCTTTTAGGGCCTCCAAGTTCTTCTGGTCTGTCCACACTTCGAAGAGGATTTTGCTGCCTTCCAGAAACTGCCTACAGGTCATCAGTGCCCATCTAACGGCATAGGTCTCTTTTTCCCATATCGTCCAATGCCTTTCAGTTTCAATCTGTTTTCAGGAAGTGTAGGTGCAGGGCTGGACTGCTCCCTTCTTATTTCTTTGGAGCAGGGCGGCCCACACCACATTTTGAAAAGCTGATCCTCTTAGATCCTTCCTCAATTGTCTTACTGTGACAAATTCATGACACTAAGAACAAAGAACCAGCAGAGTTATCCATTAGAGCAGAAAGAAGTAAAGACCTAGAAAAATACACTTGAGTCCATTTGAGAACTTATTCTCTGGCAACAAGAACAGACCAGAAATTATCTAGAACAGATGTGTCCAATGAGCAGCCCCATGGCCACATGCAGCCCGGGACAGGTAGTAATGCAGTCCCCACAAGGTTGTAAATTTTTATCATTATGAGATTTATATACATTAACTGTTTTATACTTTATATGCAGCCCAAGACAATTTCTCTTCATTAAAAGGTTTGACAGCCATGGTCTAGAAGGATATGAAATAAGCCACAGCTAGCTGTAACCACAGTGAGACTGGCTTGCTTAAATATTGTATATTTAATCCATATTAATTATAAATATACTTAACATTCTAAAATACATCCAATGTTTGTCAGGGAAGTTAGTGAGAGAGGATCCTCTCTGCATGTGTTTCCTGATGATGTCAAGATGAGATAGACACAAAATGAACATTCAGAGAAGAAACTGGATGTTTAAAACAAAGTTCATACCTGTTGTTATAGTCCTGCGGTTCCTTCTCTGTATCAGAGTTGCCCTGTCTTTGTTTCCCAAACAGCCACTTGGTTCTCATGAATAAGTAGATTAATGCACTCAGGAGATAATTTGTCAGTCTGGATCATTATGATAAAAACTGAAACTAATTCATTAAAAGGAGCAGAGCTCAGTGGTTAGTCCTGCCCTGCATGTTCAGTCCTGATAGAGTTGAAAAAAATGCTTACTTAAGATCCCATCTGGCCAAGATTCACACAATACAATAAAGCGTGTTCTGCTTAATTGTGGATGTAAAAGAAACCACAATTGTCTAGGTTCAAATACTACAAATCATGCTTTGCAGAGCCAAACATTTAATTCATACAACATGCCAAGTCAAAAATTAAACAAACTATGAATTGGCTTAATGTGGTGCACAGATCCAGCCAATTAACTCATAAAGCCAGTTAATAACACATTATGATATTAAGGGCTATGGAATTAGATAGTCCAACCACCTCTCAGTGTGTAAGATAGCTTCTCTCTGTTTCTTAGGATGGAGAGCTAGAGAGGTCAGCTCTGCAAAATGGGATGCCTGCTGTGGAATGGCTGGTGCTCCAAAGACTGTCCACAGCCCAGCCCTGTGCCATCATAGACTTGTGTTTCCAGCTGTAACTGTAGTCCTGGCATCTTTCAAATCAAGCATCTGGTGTACGTCAGATATTGGCAAGTTTGCATTCAAATTTTAATGACAAGCCTTCAATTTACTGCCAGCAAACTTCTGGTTTTTAATCTTTTTTTAAGGAGGCAACATTTTAGCATTTGACTTGCAAATATCACATCTTCCCAGGAAATATAGGTGTCTGAAATCTTTTTTGTTGATTGAATGGTTAGTAGTTGTAGAGAAATAGCTTTGGAATAATAGGCACTAAAACCTGCTAAACAAATTCTAAAATAAGCTTTAAAATAAAACAACTGTAGCCATTTCTAGGTTGCTCAGCCTGTCACAGGCATTGGACACATCTTGACTTGACACCTAGAGGCCGCTTTAGGTGAAACTTGCTTTGCAGTCTCAGTAGGTACAAAATATAACCAGGAGCTTATTTTGACTGTATTAGAAGATCTATACAAATTGTTATTTCTTTTCTGGGCATAATTTAAGATTTTAATATATAAAAGCCTAATTGCAGGGGTGAAATCCTATCAGTTCGGACCGGTTCGGGCGAACCACTAGGGATTATGGGCATCAGTTCGCCAAACCGGTAGTAATTACCCTTCTTTGGCCCCACCCACACCCGTCCGGTTGCTGCTCACCTCTTCTGGCCGCTTGATATTCCACAGAATTCAATGTTAAATGCAGCAAAGAGAATGCTAACTTTTCTCCCTCCATTCGCAACAGAGATGCTGCAGCCTGTTCCTTTAAGGTAGTCCCCAAGAGGGAGGGGGCCAGGAGGGAACCATAAAGGGAGCAGCAGCTCCATTCTGAATGGAGGGAGAAAAGTTACATTCTCTCTGCAACAGAATTCAGTGTTAAATGCAGCAGAGAGAATGCTAACTTTTCTCCCTCCATTCACAACGGAGCTGCTGCAGCCTGGCCCTTTTAAGGTAGTCCCCAGGAGGGAGGGGGATGGGGGGAGCAGCTGAAATGGAGACATTTCATCTATTCCTCAAACTCAGCACAGACTGAGGGAAGGATGGTAGGCAGGAAAATTCCCCTCCCCATTTTCCTGCCTTTCCCGACAAGGCTGGGAGGGGAGGGGCCGGTGAGGAGCCCCTTGATGTGAGTGATGTTGAGTTGGCCACGCCTACCCAGTCACATGACCTTCCCCAACAAGCCACGCCCATACAACTGGTAGGAGAAATTTTTAAAATTTCACTCCTGCTTAATTGGCTTAAGCCCTCACCTTTCATATTTGAAGTGGACTGGACATCCAGTTTAGCAGATAAGGCCCTCTGTGTTTGTTCCCAAATTCTGGAATGTACTCCTTTGAGCATTGCAGCCTTCAATCTTTTCACCTTTGGGAAGGGAGTCAAGGAGTTTAAGTTTGGTTTAATTATGATTTTTCTGGTGATCCAGTCAAGATCCAAGCAAGACTGGAGGCTAAAATATATGGCGAACGGTTGCAGGAACTGGGCATGGCTAGTCTAGTGAAGAAAAGGACCAGGGGAGACATGATAGCAGTCTTCCAATATTTGAGGGGCTGCCACAGAGAGGAGGGGGTCAAATTATTTTCCAAGGCACCTGAAGGCCAGACAAGGAATAATGGATGGAACCTGAACAAGGAGAGATTCAACCTAGAAATAAGGATAAATTTTCTGACAGTGAGAACAATCAACCAATGGAACAGAAGTTGCCTTCAGAAGTTGTGGGAGCTTCATCACTGGAGGCTTTCAGGAAGAGATTGGACTGCCATTTGTCGGAAGTGGTGTAGGGTCTCCTGCTTGGGCGGGGTTGGACTAGATGACCTACAAGGTCCCTTCCAACTCTATTAATCCAGGGGTGTCAAATTTAAGGGCCACGGGCTAGATCCGGCCCACAGGGTGTTTAGATCTGGCCCACGGAGCTGCCCTAGAAACAGCAAGGGACTGTCCTGTTGGTGGCCCTCCCAAGGTCTGTTTCCGCTGGCAGGGGTTGCAGGAGGCCATCAGAACTGAAAATGGAGGTCAAAAGGGCCACACGCAGCCCTCTCAAGTTCCATTTTCACTTGCAGAGGATTGCAGGAGGCCATTGTAGCCAAAAACGGAGCTCGGGCGGGCTGCATGCGGCCCTCCCAAGCTCCGTTTTCACTGGCAGAGGGTTGCAGGAGGCCGTTGCAGATGAAAACAGAGCTTGGAAGTCTGTTTTCTCTGGCAGAGCACTCAGGTCACCACAGGTGGCCCTGACACAAGCGACATCAAGCTGGCTATGCTCACCCTGACCATGCGCACCCCAGCTCCCCAAAGTCAAATACAACCCTGATGCAGCCCTCAATGAAATGGAGTTTGACACCCCTGTATTAATCTGTTAAAATCCATCTGCAGAAACAATTTGTTCATTGTGCATCTTAACTTATTGACCACTAGAGGGAGCAGAGCTAGCAAGCCAGGGTTACCTTTGCTTCTGCTCTGCTTTTTCAGCCTGTTTTCTACTTATGTTTGTTTTCTATTCCCCCCCCCCCCCATCATGAGGACCAAGTGCATAGATTTAGGCATTCTGTCAGATACAAATAGTCTACAACTAATGGCCACAACTAGATCCAGAATTTCTGTTGCTAAGCAAGGTTGTTAAATGAATCATGATTTTACTATCTTTTTTGCCATGCTTAAGTGATTCACAGTAGTTAAGTGAATAATGTGGTCATTAAGCAACACTAGCATCCCCCATTGACTTGGCTTGTTAAAAGTCAGCTGGGAATGTTGCAAATAGTGATCACATGATCTCAGGACTCATTGCAACCGTTGTAAATACTTGCCATTTTTCAAGTGCCTGAATTTTGAACATGTAACCTTGGAGATGCTGCAACAGTCCTAAGTGTGAGGACCAATTGAAGTGTAACTTCAAAAGGTCACTAAATAAATGGTTCTCAGTGGAGAACTTTCTGTTTTTAGTTTCCTGAATAGATTTTATTTATCCATTTGGACCTTAAGCATCTGCCTCTGAATACTGTTACTGTTTTATTTACACACGTATTTGGATTCTCTGAGCTTGGTTTTTCATCTGCAGATGTTTTATTACCCGTCTTCAGCACTTTGCTTTTGGAGAAGCTACACTCCATTCCATAATTAACTAACAAACCTCACTTAATGAAACATGGCAAATAAAAAAACCAAGATCAGAGAAGTCCTACAACCCCATAGTCAACTTTGAGCTACTCTTATTTTCTACAACTCTGCCAAATGGGCCATTAATAAACAAACCTAAGGATCCCAGCGTTATTTTAAAACTGCACCTACAGGCTTTAACTGTTTTTATAAGTTTTAGAATGTTTGTCATGATTATCAGTCACTTTGAATGGAATATAATCTTATTTTTAAGGTTCTTGGTTGCTGAACTCTATCTGTGGCTCTTAATTCCTTGACTCCCTTCCCAAAAGTGAAAAGACTGAAGGCTGACTGCAATTCTTAAAGGAGTGTTTTCCAAAATTTGGAAATGAACAGTCACATGCAAAAGGGAAGACAGCAACTTTCCTTTACCAGGTTGAAATATATAAGGTTCTGTCTGATTCACTTGCATCTGGACATTGCAGCACTGAGCTGTCCCCCAAGGACTGCATTTCTGCAGGGACTTCAATGTACCCAGAAAAGACATCATCCCAACCCGGTCCTTGAATCTGTTGAAACCACCAGGTGGCGCTTTTCCTGCACACAAATAAACCCTGCCATCCCTTCACCATAACTCAAGCTCCTGTTTTTAAACACAGAGTTTTCCTAAATTGCCAAATTAGTATGGTCTCATCAGCCAAGTTTATTTATTTATTTATTTATTTATTTATTTATTTATTTATTTATTTATTTATTTATTATATTTCTATACCGCCTTTCTCCCGTAGGACTCAAGGCGGTGTACAACCAAGAAGAATATAGACATACAAACATCATAAAATTGCTAATTAAAATTATTACTTATAATTATATTATAAATAAATATTATTAAGTTGATCCACTGAGAGAGCTTTTTTGCACTGCAAATATTCCTACTGTATCCTACTTGTGTTCCAAGAATTTTAAGCTATCCGAAATGCTTCAATCCTACCTGGATTTTCTGGAAGCAAATACCGGGTTTGTGGTATACTGTTTTGTTTGTTTCAGCAAACATGTGTGGATTGAAGTTTAATTTAACCATGAATGAAAGAATAAACATATTTTACCTTCATCTATATTTTAGGGCAACCCATGACCCAAAGATAAACTCAGCTTCATCAAAATGTTTAAAATATAAATCTGCTACTTACGTTTTTATAAATGCTTCTGCTGCAGAGTTTGTGCTGTATCCTGCAGATTACTGTGTAACGCTTCAGATTCAATTTCGAAAAGATACTTTGGAACCTACCATGAGATGAATCTAGCACCTGTCTGCCACTTTTAAAAGCAGCCTTGCCTTAGCTTGCAATCAATGGCATCTTCAATGAGCAGCGGACAATCCTGCCAGAGACACTGTTCTTTAGAGAGTCAGACGCAGGTGTCATGTGTGCCCAAAGTACTTTTTTCTGGACTATTTTTGAAGTGCTACACAGCCCTATAGCTTACTTTCATCAATACAGATTTAGACAAGTTTTTCTTCATTTTACTGTATCATTTGCTTTCCTAGAAGTAGGATTCTCTGTTGCCCTCACTGGTATTTGGATATTCCCTGAAAAGGATACCTAAATCATAATTTAATTTCAGTTTCTCCCAATCCCCAATCCAATTCTTACAGAAGTCTTAGAAAGACTTCCAAGATAGGATAATAATATTGTTACTGGACTGAAATCAGCCATCCTCTGATGAATACATTGAGGAAATAATTGGGGAAAATGCATGGTTTCAGGCCAGACATCTACAGTCCACAGCTGGTTTTAGCAAGCCTACTAGGATTGTGACTCAGAACTGAATTTAGGCAGAAATCATGTTTAGCTATAATACTGGTTTGTTGTTTGCTTATGAACTACTAGAGTGCGTCTACCCACAATACTGTGCAAACCAATTAAATGTGCTGCATTTGATTTAAAAAATGGATAATCAAACTAGTTTTAATGCAATGTACAAATTACATTTCGGGGGGGGGAGGGTTGTGACTTCAAGTCAGTGTAGACTCTTGGCAACTGGAAAAGTCCCTACAGCAGTGGTGGGTTGCGCCCAGTTCGGACCGGTTTGCAAGAACCGGTAGTAAAACTGGCGGGAGGCCCCTCCCACTGCCCCAGATGTCATCATCAGCTATCTGCGCATGTGCAGATGCCAGTAGTAAAGGTAAGTAGCAAACCAGTAGTAAAGGTAAGTAGAACCCATCCCTGCCCTGCAGTATTTATTTTGTGGATTCATAAGCATCCTATCTAAGTACAGTGTACTCTGTGAAGTAGGGTAGAGTAGTCCAAAGTTACCATATGAGTGCTCATGGCTGAGCCTGGATTTCCTTGGTTGTAGTCTAACTGCTTAAACCCCTCCACTCAGGCTTCACTGTAAGGTATTAAGAATCATTCGGCCCATGGTGTAAACTGCCCAAAGCTACAAATCTAGCCCCATTGCTACTTTGCTGGCAAACCATCACACTATAGAGAGAGAATTCTTTATTGGCCAAGTGTGACTGGACACACAAGGAATTTGTCTATGGTGCATATGCTCTCAGTGTACATAAAAAGAAAAGATACATTCGTCAAGAATCATAAGGTACAATACTGAATATGAAAACCAAAGAAGTCCAACAGGGATATAGCAACTAACAAAAATCTGGAGTCAGGAGCGGAGGTATCTTTGTTCTCAATCCCCTTGGACTATAAACTGGCTTGAATGAAGCCCTGTTAATACTTCTTATTCACCGCTGATCCTATAACCAAGCAGTTTATGAGAAAAGCAGCCAAACACAGCATCCGAAGCAACCTCATTAGCCAATCTTGGTGAGGGATGCTTGAACGGAGGAGAGCCTCTGCATCTAATCTCAGAGAGCTAATCTGTACCTTGATGTCTTTGAAACAGCCTGGCTATTATCTCTTTCTTCAAAGACATGACAGTCCGGCACACGCTCTCAGCAATTTTTAAGCAATAAAGGTGTCTTTTATTGGAACATCTTTGGATAAGCATGATATGATATAAAAGGAGGTATTAAGGTAGCAATGAATTTACAAACCTGACCAAAATGTCTCTAGATTCTAGGTTTCTGAGTGTTTCTCAGAGATAAAACCCTGTGAGCACATTCATTCCCTCTATCAGTTAAGTTTACATCAGAGCTCAGGTCATTAATTTTAGGGATAGGATATGTAATCAGATTGATTGTTCCAGTCTTCTCTGACACTCCTTTGATCCTCAAGTCATTTATCCTCCTACAAGCTTGTAAACCTGCCAGTTCTATTGGGAAAGTGAGTAAATCCACAGAATAGCAGAGCCTCCCCAACCTAGACATTTTAGGCTGTATCAGCCCAAACCAAAAAAGTCGAAAGGTCAGAGTTCTGAAAGTCTGTGGAAACTGGGGGAAGCTGCTTTAACAATACGTGAAAAGAGCAAAAAGCTTCCATTGCAGTCTAACATGAACTGTCATATTATTTTCAGAACCTATGCCTAAGAAAGTGTGCTGCTCCTTAGGGCTCTTTCTCAAGCTCCAGCTGAAATGTTACCCTGCAACACAGAGTCTATGCTGGTATAATTGGGCAGTCCCCATTGCCAATCCTTCTGCCGAAGTAGAAGGACGGTGGTGAATGCTCTCCTTAAACCCCTATTTATTTATTTATTTATTTATTTATTTATTTATTTATTTATTTTTATATTAAATTTATAGACCGCCCTTCTCCCTGAGGACTCAGGGCGGTGTACAGCCGGAATTAAAAAACACATAATATAAACAATAAGAACAATTAAAAATAGAATAATAAATTTCGGCTCAAATTAAAAATACCAATCCCCATAAAATTTAAATTTTAAAATATAAAATACTGCTCAAGCCAGCCCGGCTTGTTATTATGAGCCAAGTTAAGGAAAGGAGTTAATAATCAGAATACAGAATAACAAAGTTGAAAAAAACCTTGGAGGCCTTCTAGTCCAATGTCCTGCTCAAGCAGGAGTCCCTATACCATTCCAGATAAACAGCTGACCAGTCTCTTCTTAAAAACCTCCAGTGATGGAGCACTCACAATTTTTGAGGCAAATCATTTCACTGATTAATTATTCTCACTGTCAGGAATTTTCTCCTTAGTTCTTGGTTGGATCTCACCTTGATTAAGATTCCATCTGTTATTTCTTGACTTACTCTCAGGTACTTTGATGAATGGGCTGAGCTCTCTTCTTTGTGACAGCCCCTCGGATATTGGAAGACTGCTATCATATCAGCTCTAGTCATACCCAATTCCTGCAATCGTTCATCATACATTTTAGCCTTCAGCCTTCTAATTATCTTTGCGGGGTTTTTTTGCATACTTTCTAGAGTCTCAATATCTTTTTTTTGTTTTGTGGTAACCAAAATTGAATGCAGCATTCCAAACATGGTCTTACCAAAGCAGCATATAACAGTACTCATAGGTGATCTTGATACTATTCCTCTTATGATGCAGCCCAGGACTGCATTGGCTTTTTTGGTAGTTGCAGCACACTGTTGGTTCATATTTAAGTTGATTGTCCACTAGGACTCCTAGATCCCTGGCACAGTTACTGCTATTAAACCGGGTAACATCTATTCTATATTTGTGCATTTGGTTTTTCCTGCTTAAGTGTAAAACCTTACTCTTCTCACCAGTGAATTGCATTTTGTTGGATGGGACCCAGTGTTCAAGTCTGTGTAGATCCTTCTGGATCTTGAGCCTATCTTCTAAGTGTTAGCTATTCCTGCCAGTTTGGTGTCATCTGCAAATTTGAGTTCCCCTTTTATCCCCTCATCTAAATCATTTATGAAGATGTTGAAGAGTATTAGGTCTAAGAATTGGTGGATTCTCCCAACTTCATTTTCCCTCCCATCAAGTATCACCATCCTGGTGACAGTCTGGGATAGTGGTTATCGCACCAGACTAGAACCTGAGTTCTACCTGAGTACCATGAGTTCTAGCCCTGCCTTAATGAGGAAGTCACTTGGATGACTGTGGGTCAGTCACTCTCAGGCCAAGAAAGCAGACAATGGCAAACCACTTCTGAAATCTTGCCAAGAAAACTTCGGGAATCCATCCAGGCAATCCTCAGAAGCCAACTGTCAGCGATCTAACTTGTTCTATTTTCATCGCTGCCATGAAGATCCAAGAGAAAAGAAAAAAAATAGCTAGCAGAAGCAGTTTGAAGTTTTAGTAGCTTGGCATTTGATCTAGTGTTCTTCTCCCCCTTAGTAGATAGGGTAACCCAGGTGATGGAGGGAGGGGGACATTCCTGTGATCTGAAGTAGTTGACAGAAGAGACCGACTTGGAAGATGGCCAATGGGCATTGAGATTTTGAGAAGCAGAAAGGAAGGGGTTGGTTTCAGAGAATCAGTTTTGGCTGCATATGAGTTCAGATCGGATCGTAAATTCTTCAATAAATGAGAGATTCATCAAAGACTTTGTGTTTGAGAATGAAATTTATTTGAGATTACGTCGAAACCTGACACCAACAATGGCTCAAAGGGACCAAGAAAAACCAAGGGTGGGTGGGTGGGTGGGTAGGGAGAGCCCTTATGAATTTTTTGTGTAAAGCAGAAAAAATAAACTTATGATCTATGGTTTTCACAATTAGATAGGATATGAAAAGGAGAGTCACAATGTAACTTTAGATAAAAAGATAAATCTACAATTGTACTTATGACTGTTATAAAGAAGCCATTTCATTGCCTGTTTTCTTGCTTTTCTATTTTTCTTCTACCTTTTTTGTTTTTGCATTTTGGCTTTCTCTTTTATTTTTTTTCTTTGTCTTTTTTCCTTCTTTATTTGTAGTGATATTTTTTTTTGTATTTTACTTTGGACTGATTTTTAAAGTTTTTTTTAAAAAAACTTTCAATATTTTTTTTCCAAGAAGAGCTTACTGTTGTGAAATCTGATGTCCCATTGCAGAAATTCTCCTGCCTCTGTTCATTGCATTCCCAACTTCCTTCCAAGGGAATGGGTGACAAGGCCAAAGAGGTATTAAGCACTTAATAAGCTATCCTTGGACAGTGTCCGAATAAGGAAGAAAATACTAATTTAATACGGATGTTAAGGATGACTCCAGCCCATCTTACTCATGGTATTCAATGAGATGACACAAAGCAAGAAAAAACAAATATTGCCAGTGCACATTGGTGTCATAAGTAGAAGCAAGCAGGAAACCCTTGGCATCACTGAAGGTTTGAACAAGAAAAAGGAATGTTTTGGGGCCTTCACTCAAATGGAAAGATAAATAAAAATACACAGAGAAGCTTAATTTCAATGGTTTTATGGTAAACTTTCCCTGTTTGCACATGGCTTTAGATTTAGATTAGTCTTTAAAGAATACAGCATCTTGAATAATATCTGCAGCTGTCTTCCAAAACCTGCATCTGCATAAGAAGCCAGAGTAAGAATTGGGCATTTGCTTCCATTTGGGAGGACTCAGTTCGGCTATTATTATGTGATATCAAGTGGATAAGCAGCATATGCAGTTAATTTTTTTTCTTTCTCTTTTCCCATCATTTAGTAGTTGATTGAAATTAGCAATGGTTTAGCTTCCATGACCATTTGGAAAGGCCATTTGGAAATGTTGAATCTTCACTTCTTTCATAAAAGCACAGCACTATATTTTGTATTTTTAGAAACTCTGGGCTGTGGTGAAGCAGGGCTACCAGATCTAGGCTGAAAAAACCTGGGCAATCATTAGATGATAGGAGAGAATTAGATTTTTTTTTGTAATTTTGTGCTGCCATTCAGTCATCTTGCAGGCTTTAAGTTACCATCACTAATTGTTACTCTGATGGTGGCCAAACTGAAATTGTTTTATAACTGTTTACAATTCCATTACTATACAGCATTACAACTTTAATATCACTATACTTGGAACTACTTACTTGATTTATAAGGAATGAGCTTCAAGTGGTGCCATCTTCAGGTCCATCTCATAAAGGGATGAAGATATTCTAATAATTTAAACTGGGATTAAGAAATAGGTGGTCCTCCAGAAGGTAGGAAACTACCCCATAGTCCTAGACAATATTGAGGAATAGCATATACGGCCCTAGGAAATCATGACTTTTCAGGATTAATCAGGAAGTGAACTTCTACCAATGTAGGCCACTTCTTTAGCAGATGTAGCCTGAACAAAAACAACAAAATCTTATTCCAATGATTCACTACTGCCAACAAGTCATAGAGTAAGGCCATAAGATTGTTAGCTGTTGGAAACAGCTTGTCACAGGGAGAATTTAGCACATCTTCTTTTGAAAGGAAAAATATTGTACCCAAGAGGAAAAAAGAAAAAAAATGGAAGCAAAAGACGAGGTACAGAGCTGAGGTCCTAGCAAGCTTCATCCACTCCTCCTCCTGTTTGCCTTTCATATTTAGCCTAGTGAGCAAACAGGGCTTTTAGTGACATGAACATGGCAATGGGGAAAGGCTTACCAGCTCAGCTCCCAGACACGGTTCCAGGTAGTTACTAACACTATTTCTTCTGGTACTATTCTAAAAAGCGAGCTGGGTTTTGTAATGCTGAACTTGCATCTTATTGTTTTGATTAAAGTCAATACGCCTTGCAGTCTTTTGGATATAAATTTATAAGTTGTATGTACAGCTCTGTGACTGGAGGGGGGGAAATCTATATTTCCATTTTTAAAAAAACAATATTACTTTCAAGCTCAAGATTACATTGAACAGTGTGAGAGCTTTCTCCTAGATCTCTTGCCCACTTATTTTGTGCACTTACTAAAGTTCACTCAACTCTTAAAGGAGCCACTCATTTGAATGGCAGGAAGATGCTAAGTATTTGCGTCCCAAATCATTTTGCATCACTGTAGCACACTCCTCTTTCAGGTAATACTATTTCATCTCAGGTTCAAGTTGTATAAACACTGTTAATGCTTTATCATCCTATATATTAAAAGGGTAGTTAGTTGTCCTCTCATAGGAGAGTCATATAAGCATAAACTCCCCTCTGGTTAGGCAGCCAACATCCACTGCCACAGTTTCTCTCAGTTTACCCTCTCTTCTAGCACTATATTTTCTAAGTTCCTTCTGGGCCCTCTGTAGCTTTGATATCATCTTGCCACCTAGGCAGAGGACAGCAGAGCTCCAAAGTTATTTATAAGAGGGACATCCCATCTTTTATTCAGAAGCTTTAGAGGTCATGCACTGCAATCCTTCCTTCTGTGTTTTGCCCACAGAAACAACCTGTGGAGTACATTTGGCTGGGAGAGTAACTGGTCAAAGTCACCCAGACTCTTCCTGCTTGTGGTCCAACACCTTTAATACTGCTCCACCCAAGCTTTAATAGTATTCTGAATAAGTTTCCATTAAATTGCAACAGGCCACTTTTCCTCTTTGCAATACCCAACAATTCAAGAAATTTACAGCGGAAAAAAGAAGAGTTTGCGCAGCAGCCAATGGCTTCCAGTTCTCTACAGCAACCAGCTGACTGAACATCTTGGAAGCACATGGTTCTGGGCCTCCCTTGATGTTTTCCCATTGGTGTCATGTGATTGGAATTAGGGAGCTGCCCAAATTGCATAGAGGAAGAGGGCAGGAAGAGCAATGTAGAAAAACTCAGTAGAGACAGAGAGATGGCTGTTTTGGCCCACAGGCTCCTCTTTGCCCACAGAAGAGAAGTCCACTGTTCCCGCATCAACTGTTTCCTCATCAGCAGCCACAGGAGGGCTATTGTCTCTCTTCCTTGTCCTCTCTTAAGTGGGATCATTAGGGGTGGAGGGGGGGGGAAGAGGGCTAGGAGGAGCCAAACATAGGAGAACAAATCCATCAGGAAAAGAGTCAGCAGTCCATCTGCATTTTAAAAACAAAGGCCACACTTTTGAAATCCACATTTTGGACAGAGGGGACTGCTGATTTGAAAGAGGGGTCAAAAGAGTCCATCTATGTCAAGGGGGGTGGGGGGGTGGGGGAGATATGACATATATCTCTAGTCTACAACACAGCCCTTTCAACAGTTCCAAGAAGGCTCCACAGCCATTTGCACTACTCAGGTGATCCTGGTGACACAGATAAACCTCTAGCTGGCCTCAAGGACTTTCTAAAAGAATGCAAATATCCAGCTGTCTACAAGGAATATAAATCCTTCCCGACCATACAATCAGAGCTGAAGAAGCTTCTTGGATGAGAAGTGAAACATCTTCAAAGAAAAATCAGAAAGTCCAATTGCCTCTTGAAAAAGCACCTTTGGGACAACTATGACTTGGATGACTGAGAATCTCTACAGACATGAGGTGCCTAATGGAACCCTGGAGGCTTCTACTTGCACAAAAGGATCAAGGCAGATCACTCATGTGCCCATTATCTTGACTATTTTTTTAACCTCCCCTACAGATGGGCTTGGGTGCCTGTTATGGCTGTAAAGTTAGACAAATACAAGTGGCGCACTCATCAATTAAAAGAACACCATTCAGCAATTACTTGAAACAGAGGCAGTAGAGGTACAAGCTGGGGATTGGCTATAGAAATGGTCAATTTTATTTCATTTTGTGACAACTCAAGAATGAGTGGTTAGCATGTTAGTTCAATAGCAGGAAAAGATCTTTAGTTAATTACTTGCAAACTGAGTAATCAGAAATGTTGAAGTTTGAGAGGCTTAATATGAGATTCTGAATGAGAAGATAAATAATGGCACACAAGGTTTGTTGAAAGATGCTTTACCCACTATCATTAAATTTCCTTGTAATATATGATCATAGTGCATACTGGGTATGTTCATATCTAGGCAATCAAAACCTATGAATGAGCCCTGGAATGCCTCCAGTTTAAACACTTGATATAAACAATATTCCATAAAGATGGAATACTTGAAAATAATTGGATTGCACTGAAATATCCAACCAAATATAGTGATAAATAAATAGTTGTATCTTATCTCTGTAAAAGTTAGAAACTTGTGTTGCCTGGATGACAATCCATAATCCCCTATAGTGCTAATTCTGTATGAGGTTGGATTAAAAAAAATTGGATCCAATTGCAATCTGAGGCTTTAAGGCCAGACCCTTAGTAAGGCTGGATTAGAGCTACATAGTATTCACCAACAAAGAGTTATATTTAGCCATTAATATTTATCACCCTTATAGAATTCCTAATAATAAGAAGAACTGGTTGACCACCTTCCTCCCCTCTTACATTAAACCTCTATATAATAATACTGTCAGGACAAGATGACTTGTCTTCTGTGAGAATTTGTTGCTTCCTCTATTCTCACCCTACTTTTTTATTTTATTTTTATCCAATAGACCAGTTCATGGAATTTTTCATTTCCAAATATAGCTTAGTCTTTATTTAGGTAATCTGAACATTTCTTCAGATAAATACAATAGGATTTAGCAGCTGATGAGATTTTATTTAGAAAAATCATAATAACAAAATTAAAACAGCAAATAGATCTATTGTTAAATTTATCTTTATGTCTCTTTCAAACCAGATGTTGGATTACAACTCCCAAAGTTTGCAAGCAATACATTTTTATTTTATCTATGCATTTATTGTTACTTTGCTGACCTTCCCCTTCCCATATTTGTTTGATATATCAAGCTATATTGATATATTCCAATGAACAAAGGAGTACTAACACACACATGTGAAATTGCTTTTATGACTACAAATATTTAAAAAAAGAATTACATATATGTGATTCATGTCATGTTTAACTTTTTATTCTGTTTTAATAATTTAAAAATCCTGTTAACCTCTTTCCAGGTTTCATAAGAAACTCTTTTTCAGGTCTTCATTACAGTACTAATAATAGTTTTAAAATACAGTGTCGAGTTATCTCGCTCCACAATTATTGTACTGTCCCACTAATTTTAAATGAAGGAAAGTAGCTTCCTTATGCATATACATTTGCAGGGTCTCCAATGGGCATTGACTGAAGAAAGAAACACACTTGTAACTATTTTTTTCTCTTTCTCCTGAAGAATCAGAACTTTTGTCTTTGTGACCAGTGTAGGAGCCACTTACAAGAGACAAATGGAAAATATGTGGCAGCACAGTTTTCTTAAGAATGAATTAAGATAGATACCTGTCTCCAACCTTTTTGTGGATGCTAATATGTCAATTACAGGGTGCCCTAAATTATTCAGATCTCTTTCAGTCTTGATTTAGACTGAGAATGGGCACCATTAGTTGCTCTGATGGATTATCTTTGCCTGGTGGTTTTAGGCCTTTTAGCAATGTTCAGTACTATTGACTACAGCAGTGTTTTTCAAATTTGACAACTTTAAGATGTGTGGAATTCAATTCCAGGAAAGAGGTGAAATATAACAATGTTGGTAAACTACAGTAAATATATTTAAATATAATACAGCAGAGGATACCTCTATACTACAAATATAATCTCCCCCCCACCCCCAAAATAGTGGAGGGATGAAGGAGGGATACTTCAATCCCACAAGAAATAAAAACAATATACTTTATTAAAAAGGGGGATGGAAAAAAGAATGTAAAAACTCCTCTTTTTTAATACAGTCATATGCAGAACATTGGATGGACTTTGAGATAAAAAAATAGATCTGCTCAAAACAGAAAGCAATTTAAAAATGGTCTCAAAAAAGGAAAAGGAAGGAAAATTTGAATTTGAATCTGACCAGAAAGTGTGAGGGATTTACTGCGCAATGATCCCAAGAGGCATCAAACATGTGATAACTCAGTTACATGAAACATCAGGACAATAAAAATTTTAGCGAAGCACAGAAAAAGAAATGAAAATTATTCTAATGTAGTATGCCTAAATGGAGGTAAACTTTTCATGGAGAAAAAGTATGTGGTCATTAAGAGTTGATGGGCAACTTGATGGCACATAATTAATCAAGCCTATTTAAATGGATGTTTTCTGCTGTCTTTCCTGAAGTAGATTTCCCTCCAACTAAAGAATTCCTGGATCCTTCCTCCAGATGATTCCTGAGGATTCCTATCGGAGCCTTATCAGCCTTTGGTTCTCAACTTTTGGTGAGTTTCAAAAGATAAAATCTTTTTGTATTTAACACAAAAAGACAAAGGTTCTTGATAAACTATCTGTTTATGTTAGAATGCATCTGCCCTTCTGAATGATGGGGATTCAAATCAGTTGAGTGAATCTGGACACAGAATATCTGCAGTTTCCTGAAACATGAAGGCAAGTGGCTTTCAATATGTATGTGTGGAAGAAAATATCCTCTGCAAATGTTACATATTTGAGATTATATATGTTTTAGTGTGAGGAAGGTATGTTTCATTTACATATGTTGCATGTACAAAAGATTGCTCATTCCTGGAAGATTTCTGGTTTATCTAATTGCTTCTGCTGGCAACTTGTAGGAGTGACCAGACTGTGATATTGCAACAGTACTGTTGATAGTTTGAACCCAACTATTTAATTAAAAAAGTATATATAGCATCTAAAAAAGCTGAGTCCCAAAGCTCAATAAAAGCATTAAATTAACTTGATTTTTTGACAATTCAGAAATGAAATGTATCTAATTACTGGTCCAAACACTCTCTGCTGGAGTTGAATTCCATTTATTTTCCTAAAATCAGGACTAAGTAATTTTGGGTTCACGGGCAACACATTTTTAAAAATACGTTTTACATTCTTGAAGATGATGGGGAAAAAGCAATGTTCTAACTAAAACGAGGGCAACGAACTTTTCAAAATGTTTTTGTAATTTTTTTTTGGAGTTTTATTAAACTCCAGCTGAGCAATAATGATAGTCCTATATCATTTTTAAATGAAAATGGTGGAGTCACTGTTTAGTGAATTGAATTTTATTTCAGTTTATCAATTTGAAAGTTTTGGAAGCCATTGGTATCCCATAGACCACAGACCGCACTATAGACAAGAAATTATTATTATTACTTTTATTTGTGTATTATTCATCATGCTGAAGGATCTTTTGCTTTCAATTCTTGGCAAATAACATCTAAGCAGAAGGTCAAAAGTTTTCCCTCCAACTGTCCTCTCTATAGCATAACTAATTTGAATATCAGTTTCATACTGAGACAGATAACGTACAGTACAACTACTTAGGTTGTACCCAATTTTACTGATTTTATATGGAATTCTGTTTGTGTGATTAGTGCTAATCTTTAAATCAGGGGTGTCAAACTCAAGGCCCAGGGGCCGGATTTGGCCCGCAGAGTGCTTAGATCTGGCCCGCAGGGCCACCCTGTAAATAGCAAAGGACTGGCCCGTGGTGCCTCTGCCAGCAAAAATGGAGCTTGCAAGGGTCGCGCATGCCCCCACTGCCCCAAGCTCCATTTTTGCTGGCAGACGGTTGCAGGAGGCTGTTGCAGCCGAAAAGAGCTCGGGAGCCTGTTTTGGCTGGCAGATCGCTGAGGCCACCACAGCCTCCCCCCCCCACCGACACAAGTGATGTCATGCTGGCCACACCCACCCTGGCCATGCCCACCCAGCCCTGCAACTTTCATAAATACATGCCAGTTGCCAAGTGCCTGAATTTTGATCATGTGATCGTGGGGATGCTGTGACAGTTATAAGTGCAAGGACAAATTGTTGTAACTCTGGATGCTTGCTAAATGAATGGCTGTAAATTGAGGACTACAGTACCTGTAGGAGAGAATGTCATTCCTTCTTCCAGAAGCTTATCAGGGAAAAATATCAAACTATGGTTTGTTGAGGGAATAGATGCCCAAGCATGATGTCCCTCTAGTATGCTGGCATGATGCTATTCCTGTTCTTAGGATTTGATGTTAGGTATCGTGATTATACTGATGTGCTACAGAACGTGCTGTGTCAAAGGCAGTGATAAGGCAGTTATCATCTGATGCTTTTACTCACCAGTATCCCAAAGGAGGAAAAGATTGCAGAAAGCTTAAGGAAAAAGGACTGAACAATTGGACTACACATAAAGCTCATTCTGGCTATATGTTTCTTGATAGGGGCTGGAGATGCTATGTGATATGCCATATCAGCACACACAGGAGGGAAGTCATTCTTGGGCACCTATTCCCTCAACAAGATGGGCGGCCATGCGTTGATACTAAGTGTTGAGGCAGTTTGTGTCAATTTAACAAACATCAACTTTCCCCCTGCAACCCATTTTCTCCCCTTCTGCAGCAGACACAGCATATATCTGAAGAATATATGTTGAATTTATTTATTTAAAGTATTGTTAGAAGTTAAGAGACTTCTGACTTTTCATTTGCTTGTTTTGGCAAATAATTAAAAATGCCTCATGTAAGACCCACCAACAGATTGCGTAGAAGCTGAAAGCAAGTTTACTCTGTGCCTCTGTAGTAGCTTTCCCCATAAACAGTATTTTATTTCTAGACCTCACTTCCTCAAAGGGTAAGAACAGACTTCTCTTAAAGTGGTAGCCCCCCCCCAATCTTCCTCTAAGCAGGGCTTTGTGAGGGATATTATGCCCTAAAGACAAAAGCGACCGGAAGAAATAGCCACTGCTAAAAAGATCCCCACCCCATCAACAGAACCAATGCCTTGTTATTAGGCCAAATCAACCAACAACATTTTTTTTTACAAAAATCTTGTAAGTATCAGAGTTTCTAGAACTTTTCATCAGAGAAGTAGAAGAGGCATGGATAAGGAAGATGATCTTGGAAGCCCAAGAGATCCAAGGTATGTTGCTGGATGTACGGTAGGTTTGGGCAGCTTTCACATATACACATTGGAAGAGAGAAACCAATAAAAAGTAATAGTAAAACTTCACATGGAGCACAAGAAACATATATTTATATTGGAGAGGAGCAGGGGTGAAATGCTCCCGGTTCGGACTGGATCGCCCGATCTGGTAGCGATGGCTGTGGGTGGTTCGGAGAACCAGTAGCTTTGAAAAGTTTTTTTTTTTAAAAAAATTGGCCACGCCCACCCAGTCACATTACCCCCCCCCACCAAGCCACACCCACAGAACCGGTAATAATAGATTTTACATTTCACCCCTGGAGAGGAGGAAGGGCGGGAGCAATGGATGCTTGCTGACTAAGAGTCTGGCTAGGAGAGGTGCTGTGGAAACCTAGAACTGAAGCAAGGAGAAAGCTGGGAAAAGGGAAACCAGGACCTTGCTGGTCTCTCTTATCTACCTCCTGCTGATCATATATCTACATATATAGAGAGGAATAGAGAAGTACTAATGGGAGGACAGCAAAGCCCCAAGATTATTTTGAAAGGGGGGGGAACAGGGACATCAGTGGTATCAGGATAACTGTCATGCATTCCTTGAGGTACCCCATCAGTGAGGTGAACTTCTTCATTTCACTGTTACAGAGGGGGGAAAGCAATCAAATAAGGGCTAAATGTATTGGTCTTTTTTTGCTTCAAAAGTAAAATTGCTCTAGGCCAAATGAGCTTGTTCTACGGTGACCATGCATAAGACTACTGTTGTGCAGATCAGTTTAACATTGCTATGTGCCATATACACTGAGTTTCACAATTTTCTATGATGCCACTGGACATACATTTTTGGATCATTCTATAATTGTTCATCGGCTTTCTTTGCCTTTTTCACATTTTTTCATTCTACTGATGAAACCAATCCTGGATTAATTCTGATTAACAAAATGCCTGTGTGTGTGTTTATTATTATCAAGGTTTTTCAGGAGGTGGTTGCCTCTGCCTCTTTCCTAGGATTGCAATAGAGGGACTAGCTCAGAGTCATCCAGCTGGCTTCATGCCTATGGTGGGACTGGAGCTCATAATTTCCCAATTTCTAGCCTGATGCTTTAAACCACTGCACCAAACTGGCTCTCAAAATTAAGACTGGCTCTCTGTAGACTTGGTCTATACCAAATGATAATCTTAAAATATTTTTTCTCCAAGGGCCACTGAATGCCCTTGCACCTCAGATTCTTCCTAAATGTGGCATCTCAACGAAGACATGATGTTTGGTTGCTTTTACTCTGACTTGGTCTCAAGAGGACTATCCATATCTGTTCAGCAGAAGACGATTGAGCTAGAATTAGCATCTTAAAAAGAAAATGAAAGAACTTTGCACCTAATGCCAAATAGTGGAAGATGAGCAGGCCACTTCCTGCATATCACTTTTCTGTGCATTTCATTACCTAAACTAACAAATCCCTTAAAAATTAGTGAATTTTTGTCTGACACATTCTTTTCATTTCATGAGAAATATAAGAAAGTGAGACCCATCAGTGCAATCCCCCCACTGCTCATTCAAAAATTAATCCTACTGTGTTTCACTAATTGCAAAAAGGGTTGCAACAGCATGAAATCCAAATCAAGGTTCCCACTTCCAGGCTCCTCTCTTATCTATTAGCACAGTGTTTCTCCACCTTTTTTTTTTACCCATGGCCTCTTTCTGATCTTGTTTTTCTCCAAAGATCCCCATGTCCAGGACCATGGCATGGTGTCCGGATCCAGATATGGGACAGTAACTGGAACTTTCTCTGGCATCAACAAGACAGCACTTGCTGCATTTGCTGTTGTCCTCTGCTTTTCTGTGGCCATCTTGGCACTTGCTGGGGACCTGTTACATGTTTTTAACCTATGGCCCCCTGTTGAAACTGATGTATTAACCCATGGGCAGGCAAGGTCCCATATCTGTCTTTTATGGGGAGGGTTTGCCTTACCCAAGTTCAGAGGTCCTCAACTCCCTCCCTGCCCTGGGATCTTGCTAGCCAGTTTTGATTTTCGTCTACAGGAAAGCGATTGAGGATATGATGCAGTGGCAACTCTTCTCTGAAATGTGCTTCATTTTTATCTTTCTATTTTATAATTGTGTTTTGATGGAAAACTTTAAGCAATAATCAATGCATTCCAAAAGAGCACCATTTTATGTTTTCCTTTTTTTATTCTGGGTATGTTGTGATAATTTATCAGTAGTCGATTCTCAGGGCTTGAAAGAGATGTCAGTATTCTTGTGTTTATTCCCAACTTGGTCCTGAAAATTTCTTCCATTGCACATGCAGATTCTGTTTAGATATTGTAATTAATGGCTGCCTATCACATTTTCTTTAGATATTAAAAGTCAGTTTTGTTGTGCTTGTCTGGTTCAGGAGGATCAAGTAGGATTGAAGGATAGCATTCAAGGTCAGCTCCCCCCTTACCTTGCTTGAGCAGATCCAGCCACCTTCCTTGTTATCTCTGCCGGGAGTGTCAGCAGCGTTTGACTTTTTATTTGCCTAAGTGACACAAAAGCCTTTCCAGTTTCCAAGATCGCCCCTATCTGCACAGGATCTCCCGAAGGCCTCAAACTGGGGGCCAGCCTCGAGGCTCGAGCGGGACGACTCCCCGGCCTCTTTTTAGCTTCCACTTGACTCAGAAAAGCCCCCTCTTCCGTCCGGCCGTCCCGCGGGGATCATTCCTGCAGAACGGCCGGCCACCCTTCCTCCTTCCAAGGTGTCCTCAGAGACCCCTTAAACTGCAGAGCGTGGCCTCCTGAGAAGGGTTAAATTAAATGGCTTCGGGCGGCTGCCGCTCTTATCAGCCCCGCTCAGGTTAAAGAATGACTTTAACCTCAGCCTGCGTGGAGGAGGGAGCGTCACATGGCGGGGGGGACGGGACGTGTGGTTTGTTCCTCTGCTACACTCAGCTTTTCTGCCTTGCCGCTACTCCCCTGGGTGGGGGGGTGCCGGAGGGAACTGCCCACCCCACCCCTATTTCCCGTTTCCAGCCCCTGATAAAATGCTCCGCTGCCTAGTGAGTCGCTTCAGTTGTCCTGGCATGGGCGATAGATCCCGGAGCGAGCGGCACTGAGAGAATCCCTGGACTGGACTGGCGCGTTGGCCGAAAAAACTGATAGACGTAAGGAGGGCGGCTTTGCGGGCAGCGACACTCCACGTGCCGCTTGAAGTTACTTCTCTGTCTCTCTTTCTCTCTCTGTCTGTCTCTCTCTTCCCCCCAACTCTTTTGCTGGCTTTCTTACCTCTTGCCAGGATCCACCGGGTGGCTCCTAGCTGGAAAAGACCCATGAATAATGGGATGCCAGCGTGGCTAAATAACAGAGGCAGGGAGACCACACGGAGGAAGCGCAAAACCAAATTTAATTTTACACCAAAATGACTTCTGAAAAACAAACTGCAACAGGCTACAACATATACTATCTGTCAAACCAACCAAAGGGGCAATTACTTTGCTGGGTCCGTCCATCTTCCCTCTCGTTCAAGGCCTTCCAAACGCTTTCCAGGGAATTAATACGGGGCAATGGAAACGAATGGGGTTCCCAATTGCAGTTGCTCTCTGCGTACAGATGAGACGTAGAGATCATGTCGTTTGAACCAGTACTATTTTCTCGGATGGGTCATCATCTTAAAATGAAAGATTGCTAAGGATAACCAAATTTAAATTTAAAAGGGAGCAGCAGTAATCTTATTTATTCAAGATGATCTTGACTACAGTAGCAATGAAGCTTCTCATATGGATTGCTATAGCCCCTAGAATAAGATAAAATAGTTTGATTATAGCACCTATTCTTTAACTCTTTGCTAATGTGAGCAATAAGAGGAAAGTCATGTCCTGCTCTGAGAAGTCTTGGGGCTTATTTCTTTGGCTTTATTATTTGGTTGATTTGTTATTATTGCAACAATATAATATTACTGACATTCAGTTTTGTGCATTAGGATTGTGCTATAGCATATTTAAAGTGTTCGGCCACAGGCAGATTTACAATTATTAGTAATGAGAAATACTGCATGCAAAACAATCTGGAAGATAATAATCCATCTTTTTCCAAGTGGGAAAATCTTTTTTTTTAATGTTATATATTTTTTAATGTTATATATCTTAAAGGTCAAAGAATAGAAAGCCACAGAAGAACTTGGAAGAGAATAGGCTGATAACTGGGAAGATAGGTCACTTAGAATGATCTTGTCTTGCACAAGTCCCATTGAAATGCAAATGAGTTGCTCAAAAGACCAGTGCTGGAGGCTGCCTCTCCAGGCAGTTCCTCTTCTCCTCTTTCCCAGGAAATCTTTTCCAATGGCATAAACAACTAGGAATCCTGGGAGTAGACTTTTTGAATATGCGCATTGAGAGCTGTGTTTAAAAACACATAAATGAAACATTCTGGATACAACTGATTTCTTAAAAGTTTTAAAGCAAGAAAGCAAAGATTGACAGTTGTACTAATGTAATGCTTTAAGTGTTTTTTAATTAATTTATTTTTAATTTAAAACAAGGTATTTTCAAAACAATATCAACAATAAATACAAAATAGAAAAGTTATACAATTAATGCTCAATTAATAAAAGATGACGCATGCCAAGCAAAATACAATATATGAAATATAAGATATAGGAAATATGATATAGGAAATATAAGATATAGAAGATATAAAAGAAAAAAATAAGCATTTTTGGAATTAATGCTAGTATCTCTTCTATATTATTATAAGTATTAAAAGAGAAAAAAGGTTAGCATTTTTAGTATGTGAAGTTTGTCCTCACAGCAGTAATCTTAATAAAATTATTTTAATAAATTATGATGTTTGCTATTTATATGTTCTGGAATTATATCTAGTAAAATATATTGTATTTTAGAAATTTTATTTTGACTTTAATCCGTAAAATTGCCTGAGCGAGGCACCTTTCCAATATTTTGGGGGAGTTTTGCATGTCTACATGTCTCATGGCAGGGAAATGGAATTTAATGTAAGTTATACCTCAATTCACTATACCTTTTTCTATTTAATTCATGATTTTACTATTTTTACCTGACATTCAAGTTGCAATTGTTCATATTGTATTTATTTATTATTTGGATGTATATAGCCACCCATTAAATGCATGACTCTAGATGACTTACAATAATTTTAAATTCTACAAAAAAAAAAAGAACAAAAGTAGAATCCTAAACATGTTCTTAAAAAACACATAAAATGAACTAAAAGATTATCATTGCCAGATAGGTCAATAGTTATCGACCTCAGTCACAACTGATGGCTTTGCAATCAGGTAATACTTTTGAAGATACAAAATGAGCAAGATGCACTGAGATGATGTATTTGATTTACCTAAAACAGCTTACTTGTCTGATAGATCCATTGATCTTGTAGTATTTTCCATCTCTTCAGCAGTAAAGCCACTACTTCAGTGACACTAATTCCCATTGTGATTGCCATATGAAAGCTTATCATGACTGGTAGAAAAAAAAGAGTGAGTGATTAGATGTATAAGGCATTCCTAGCATCATTACTATTCTAAAAGATACACTTTTAGGTAAAGAAATGACCACAATGTGGCAGGCACAGTGTTGGAACATAAAGCTGGAGACCTGTAGAGGGGGCAGGATTAGCTTCAGATTTCCTCTCTTGAGCTCCTAGACTAGAGGAAAGGAAAGGCATAACTAACAAATAATAAAGCTAGAGGTAGGAACTAGAACTCGGCTGGGCTTTCCAGATAAGTTCTGGGATTCTTTCTTCTACCCCTTGTATGTGTGTGTCTGTGAGCATAAAAGTAAATAATATGATTTCATCTTTTCTCTCATTTTTAGAGGATGAGCTTCTTGTACCTCATGGGTGTTTTCCTGGCTGTCCTTCCAAGCCTTCATGCTGGTTCCTCCCTACGCTTCATTGCAGTTGGAGATTGGGGTGGACTCCCCAATGCACCTTTCTACACTGCGCGTGAAGCAGCTGTGGCCAAAGAGATGGGGCGAACTGTTGCTTCACTGGGAGCTGATTTCATCTTATCTCTTGGAGACAACTTTTATTACAATGGGGTGACTGATATGTATGACAAACGTTTCCAGGTGAGGAGCATGAAAACACCATCAGGGCTCTCTGAATAATGTTCATGTGCAATCCTAATATGCATCTAGTTGGCATTCTGCAAGGTCTACCTCTTATGTGGAGTATATGTCAATTGCAAAAGGATCAGGACCATAGGTTGAGTTGTAGCTCAGAAAGATTTATCGCTACACAAGAATCTGGTCAACTAGCTGTCGGCACTAAAATGGCACAAGATAAGGAGTGAAGACAGAAATTAGAATATGAAGCAAAATGTTCAAGGAAGTCTTTGTTAACTTATTCCATAAACTATTGTCTGACAATTAGGATGTTTACCCAGGCACCATTTTTGCACACTGAAGCATTATCATACCACCCTACAAATGTTCTTACCATTACTGCTGAGTTCTCTTCATCAGTCAACCAGTGTTCATTTTGGTTTTAATTAACCACCATAATTGGCATGTAGACAGTGTTCCCGCCCATGTTCATGCTGGCCTTTAATTCCATGGTAAATTAAAATGAAGTTATCTACTTAGTGGGGAGTAGCAACACAAAAGATGACTGAAATGTTAGTGAAGCATCATGATGTCTTCCCTTCAGCAGAGACAGGGAATTGGGAAGCAGAATGAGGTGGGAGGTCCTGCTCCTAGGTTCACCTTGAAGATCAGAATTATACATACTATCTAACTCTTACAGATATTTATTTTGTGTAATGTTTGGCTAAAGGTTAATCAATTGAAGCATATGAATGACAGGGAAACAGTCTCCTACCAAATCAATTTAAATGACATTAGTCAGTGGGTTGTCCTGCTCCAAAGGAGGAAGCAAGTAATCAACACCTCCAGATGTCTTCATCAAGCAAGATGTTACAAAAGGTTGCATGGGAGGATTAGCGAGAAGGGGAAGAAACAGATAAGGGAGAAAATATTTACTTATTCAATTGAAGGAACCTATATACTCAAAATCCTAAAATTTGGGAGATTCACATTTAAATAGATTGCATCTTGCCAGATCAATAGAAAGGAGGAAATTAAATGAAATGATAAAAAATGAAAGATTTCAGAACCTTGGGATTATATGTTTGTTTCTTATATTCAAAGAACAGAAACATTGCAAATGTGGGAAGAATAGACTCAAAAAAGTGCACTGGGAAACAAAAATATGTGTGACTCACTTTATTGCGATATTTACTTTATTGTGAACCAAAATCGCAATATCTCTGAAGTATTCCTGTAGGGTTTTTTTACTGTTATCATTCTCTGAGGAAATTTGTATCTAGGGGAAAAATTGCATTGAGAATGATAACAGTAAAAAAACCCTACAGGAATACTTCAGAGATATTGCGATTTTGGTTCACAATAAAGTAAATATCGCAATAAAGTGAGTCACACATATTTTTGTTTCCCAGTGCATATAAAAGTTACGTTTATGCTATACTGTAATCTATTAAGTGTGCAGTAGCATTATGTATAAAGAAACCCAATGTACATACCTTAATTTTAAAAAAATATTTTATTGCTAAAATGCTAATCATCATCTGTGCCTTCAGCAAGTCATAATCTTTTTGCTGGTGGAGGGTTTTATTAAAAAAACACATTATTCGCATAGCACAACAAACTGAAGTGCAATAAAACAAGGTGTGCTTGTACTGCTAAAGATGTATGCACATTGGGTAAACGGATTCCTCCCCCATAGGAAGAAGGGTGACCAAGAAACCTTCCTGGGATTTTCTTCTTCAACTATTTACAAATGTGCAGCTTCTACCCTCAGAGGACAAAACCTTATTTGGGAATAAGTTTGTCTTAGGAAACAGGGCCCCTTATATAGGAACAGTCTGGCTGTTTGGGGGGGGGGGGGGGGGGAGAGTTCGCCTTCTAGCCTCCAAGAGAAGTTTCTCCAGGGATTAGGCAGCTTCTAATCATTTGGTTGAGCAGGTCTCCCTTTCGCGTGGAAGGGTAGAATTATCTCTGATATGGCATCAGATTGCAACTGAACATCCCAAAGAGGATGGGAGGCAAGCAACCAATAACTGAAGCAGATTCCTATTTGGGAAGAATCCCATTTTAGGCCTCTGACAAGTCCTTTCTTCCATCAGAACTAGACAGACCCCTTGCAGGGATTTATAGGCAATGATGCCCCTCTTAAAAAGGCAACATGCTTCTCCTTCATTCAACCTCAGAAGAAAAAGTTTAATCCCTGAAGAATCCACCTAGAGGCTCCCTAGTTTTTCCTAGGGGTATGATGGAGTGGAGCCGTCAGTCTCTAAAGTTACAAATAAGTACCCGGTTCAAGGAATATCTTCTTAAATCAATGACCCCAAGCTACTACAGGTAATCCTCTACTTACAATCACAATTAAGCCCAAAATTTTCATTGCTAAGCAATGCAGTTGTTAAATGAATTGGTGCAGTTGTTAAGCAAATCCCCTGTTGACTTTGCTTGTCGGAAGCCAATTATTGTAAAAGAAACAATTGCTAATTTTTGTGGTACCTGGAAAAATCTTGACATTTTTACCAGCAGTTGATACTGTGCAGAAAACATTTCTTCCTCTTCCCCACAGATAAATGTTTCTTGTTCCTTTGTAGGAAACCTTTGAATCTGTTTTCCAAGCACCTTCACTGCGTAAATTGCCCTGGTACGTTGTGGCTGGAAACCATGATCATTCTGGGAATGTCTCCGCCCAGATTGCCTACAGCAAAATCTCCAAGCGCTGGTGAGTCTGGGATCTGACAAAGGATAGAAGGAAATGCAGTTGCTGGGTGTGTAAGTGTTGGTGGGGAGAGAAACAATGTGCTATTGCCTTGCAGTGAATATCCTCTGCTAGAATATTCACACTAGAACCATGGAATCCTAGAACCGGAAGAGGCCACTGGGGCTAATTCTGCTCAGTGCAGGCAGCCTATTATAGCATCTCAGGCAGATGGTTGTCTAACCTCCACTTGGGCACAATCACTGTTGGCAGGTGACCACTTCTCTAGGGCCATTGGTTCAAATGTTGAACTGCACTTACTATTAGAAAAAAAGGGATTCCCCCCAAATAATAATATCAATGGCCATCAGATTATGCTATCTTTCAAAAAGAGAATGAATAATTCTTTTAAATTCTCTTTTACAATAATGTAGCATAAAATCCTTTATTATCTTTGTGGTATGAGAACAGATGTTACACAGAGACTTGTATGCTTTCTTTGAGTTCGTATTTCCTTCTTAAACAGAAACACCCTCCTTCCCCACACATAACTATGCTAATTAAGTACTCTGTCCTGCCGTACCCACAAACACATTCAGCCAGACTCACTTTTCTTTGCCTCCTTCATATTTCCTCCTTCTTAAACAGAAACACAAACACACAACTATGCAAATTGAACAGTTATGTTCTGCCCTACCCACAACAGTCATAACACTTCTAATTCTTTGCCTCATACATATGTGCAGCAAACCAAGATTGCAGCACACAGATTAATGTAATAATTCAAACTCTATTCTTAGGTACATGCATTTGACATAAATCAGTCACAATTTTTGCATCATACATCCAGTGCACAATTTTTAACTGGCTTCCAATGCTCTGGCTGTGAAAGTGTTCCTCTTTGCCAAGGGACATTCTGGGCATAAACTAATGGGACATCATTTATTTTATTCTTCCTGTGATTTTATATCCTGTCTTTATATGTACATGCTTAGATTTAAAAAAATTGGCTCCTGCAAAGATTATTAGTCATAAACCCTTTCTGGCTTTTGAATGAACTTAGAGTGGAGTCTGGCCAACATCTGTACCAGACTGACTTCCTGGGAGGCTCTCCTGCCACTTGTTTCTCCTTACACTGAGAAACAAACAGTAAATTTTTAGGGAATTCCATGTTACTTTTATGGCTGAAAGTTGGCCTGTATTGAACTTCTGCACCTCTCTGGGCTGGCTGGCTACAATGGTTCAGTCACATGGGCAAGAAGCATTCTCCTTGCTTCCCCAAACTACATTTGTAAATAAAGTTTTGATTCAAGGATCCAAAACTGCCAGTTTGTTTAGCTACTTGCTATGATATTCCAGTTGGGATGGAAAAAAGTAATCTAGGAGGTATGTCTTTTGCAGATCTTGAAGCATCTTGGAAATGCTCTTGTGAAGTAGAAGCATGTTCTCTTGCTTTCCTCTAAAATGTCTTCCTCCAACCTTTTTTACGCAGGCATTTCCCTAAATATTACTACAAGCTGAGGTTCAAGGTGCCTGGCAGCAATACTACTGTTGCAATCATCATGATAGACACAGTGACCATCTGCGGTAATTCGGATGACTTCCAAAGCGAGCAGCCCTTACGTCCTCAGAATGTAGGCATGGCCCGTAGCCAATTGTCTTGGCTCCGCAAACAAATGGCCAGTTCCCAGGATGACTACTTGCTGGTGGCAGGGCACTACCCAGTATGGTCTGTGGGAAAGCACGGCCCCACTGAATGCTTGGTCAAGCAGCTTCAGCCATTGCTATTGAAACACAAGGCCACTGCCTACCTGTGTGGCCATGATCACAACCTGCAGGTGAGAGAAGAAACCTCATCAGTGAGTTCTGCTGTCCTCTGTAGGGAGGGAACCTTTGACCCTCTAGATGTTTCTGATCTACAACTTCCCATTGGCCACCTTGGCTGAGGTGGTTGTGGCTGTAGCACAGAACATTTGGAAGGCTACTGGAATGGGAACCCAACTGATGAAAGAGAGAAGGTCTGAGCCTGAGCCCCAGGTCTATCAGGAAACCTGCCTGTCAGTCCTTATTTTTACCCTGTAAAATGGGAAGGACAATAGGCTCCCTTATAATTGCTGGAGATGACCAAGATTGTAAATGCTTTAGGGCAATAAATGTAAAATAAGTTCTTCATAGGCTTCTTGCATGTTTGCATTTTCTTGATCTGCTTTCCAGTCTGCAGTGGAATTTATTGCTTTTTTACAGTTTCTTTCTTACAACAATCTCAAGCATAACCTTTCTGCTTTCATTGTGGATTGAGTGAGAGAAACCTAGTCTGTGTCCTTTTGCTTTGACTTACCTTTGTTCCTGTTGTGTTTGTACTCTGTGTTAAGCCTATTCTTGCCTTCTCTCTAGCCAGCTCTTTGGGTTTCTTGAAAGTTCATGAAAGCTTTTCTTGAATGAGCTTAGCTTCCCTGTGTGTGTTTCCTAAGATTAAATGCTCTATCCCCAAATCCACTCTCTTTTGTTCGCTTCACAGACACTGAAAGCCCTTTTAGTACAGCCATGCATTTCATTGCCTTGTCATCTAGTATATTCTGAGCAGTAAATGCAGCAATTGTTCTCCAGGCTTTGTTTGGCTGAAGCATCTAATATTTTTTCCATTGCTGTGATGATCACAATGAGCTTGCCATGGTGGCTCTGCAAGTCCCAGACTGAGCTACACATCAAGCAATTAACCAGCGGACCAGCTTGCCTCCAAAAGTTGTGGGTGCTCCATTACTAGAGGTTTTTAAAAAGAGACTGGACAGCTATTTGTTCAATATAGGTGCTTGGACAGCTAGTTAGACTAGGAGATCTCCAAAGTCCCTTCTAACTCTGTTATTCTGTATTCTGAATAGAAACCTAATTAATGTTTCTCCATAGGAATGTTAATGTGCAATTACAGCATAATGGACAGAGATGTCCCCAAATGGTGTGATGCGGTCCTGATCTAAATCTATCGTTTCTTCTTCTTTCTCCATTGAATAGTACCTACAGGACAAAGGTGGCATAGGTCATGTGCTAAGTGGAGCAGGAAACTTCATGGATGACTCCAAGCAACACCTCCACAAAGTCCCAAATGGTTACCTACGCTTCTTCTATGGGCAGCCCTCTTCCCAAGGAGGCTTTACCTACTTTGAGATCGATGGCAAAGAAATGCGAATCTTCTATATTGAGGCCAGGGGCAAGTCTCTTTACAAGACTTCACTACCCAGGCGGAGACTAATATAAAATTCAGACAGCGGTTTTGCTGACTTCTGCATTAGATACTGTGACTCAGAGAGAGAGGCACTGGTGGCATCTCTGGCTCACACATACCCTTGCTTCTTTCCATTAAGTTGAGAGCTGGCAAGTGTAAGAAGGGGAATTAATGAAAGTTTGTGTTACTTTTTCTCATATTTTGAGAGTCACTCCTGTTGGAACCCAGTAACCTTTCTCTATTCAACATTCCAAACATTCCCAGTGAATATAACTCTGAAGTCCCATGGGTAGGTTTGGGGCTCCTGCCATTCCTTGACAACTGCAGATCAAGAATTGTCAATGATCCAGCTCATTTGCTGTATGGACAGTGATTCTGATTCATTTCTGAACAGTAGTTCAGTTTAGTTTTTCAGGGTTTTAGGACAGGCTAATAATAGGAGCTGAATGCTTAGCAATATCAGCCAGTGGTATAACTCCTATCTAGTTTAACCCCACTCTTATTCCTGGATAGTGTCACAGTCCTGCTGTATGCACATTCTATTGCTAGATAACATATGGGGGGGAGTTTCCGTTGGCAGTGCTTTTAGCATCTACTTGTCATGCATACATAAATAAAGGTGCCAATTATTGAGGCATGGGCAACACAGTAATAATTTCTCTAAGCTTTCTTCACTGTAAAGGAAAAGTGAGGACAGTTCTTTGATTTGATTATGTAGTTTGTCCCAGGAGCATGGTAAAAGCCTGAGCTTGTCATGAGCATACTCTAGAAGCAATAACTGGACCTAATAATGACACCAACTCTAAATAAATTAATATGTTGACAGTTTCAGGTGAAGATAGTGGGATTCAACAAGCTGAAGAGTAGGGCAGAAATTAACTTTTAACACCTGAAGTTTGAAGTGCTGGAGAAGGGATTAAGTTGGATTCAAGAATAACAAAGACTTTATTATCTTTCTCCTGCAATGCCACTTTAGGATTGTACATCCATTTTTTCTGCCAGACCATTTTAGGTTCACAATTCAGCACCCTGTAGTATGAGTTTAAGTAGTGTAGCAAGGACTCTACCATCCTCTTTCCATGCAAGTCCTATAGAGCAGGAGATAGTAATGGCTAACAGTATACAGGACATTTCTTGCATGTGTTAGATATTATATTGTTTAGCCAAATCAGGGCATTGGATTTAATGGTTCATTTACCTATCCAAGGAATTGATGCCCCAATGCTTCAGACTTAAAGAATGTCATGACATGCCTGCCAAAGGGTTAGGAGATTTTTCTGTATTCTAAATCTGACTAATGATGATTTTCCATTGGAAATACAATGAGTGAATGAACACCATGAATGATAATGCATCATTTCTTTTCTTGTGTCTTATCTGTTTTTTGTTTGATTTTGCTTGAAATGTTAGCTGCAGTTACGCATTTAAAGTCATATATTTGCCAAAAATTGGGAAAATTCAGTTTCCTATGAGATTTATAATTATTTACCACCAGAATTCAATTTTATTCTCTATGTAGTATTCTTAATTTGCTTTATAAGAGAATACAATCTTCTCATTTTTTTCTTGCAAATGATTGTTCAATAAATTTCTTACGAATAATGTCTGCTTCCTTCATTCATTTAATTTCTCTAAGATATTCTGAAAAACAGTTTGCCTATCAAGTTTGGTTGCTTGGGTTGCTTGTTGGATAGTGGATGTTCTTCCACATTGCTTGGCAAGAACATCAGTGTCTTCCAAGGTTTCAGTGGTTTCACAAATCTTGATCTTAATGTAGGCAAAGTATGACTGACGGACATTGTTTACACAGAGTAAAGGAAGCAGGACCCAGAAATTGTTCTGCTGAATTTCAGGGCTAAATCAATAAGAAAGAAATAACAAGGTTAAAAACCAAATACAAATTAACAGAGTTGGAAGAGACCTTGTAGGTCATCTAGTCCAACCCCCACCCAAGAAGGAGACCCTACACCATTTCTGACATACAGCAGCTCAGTCTCTTGAAAGCCTCCAGTGATGAAGCTCCCACAATTTCTGAAGGTAAATTGTTCCATTGGTTGATTGCGCTGTCAGAAAATTTCTCCTTATTTCAAGGTTGAACCTCTCCTTGTTCAGTTTTCATCCATTATTCCTTGTCTGGCCTTCGGGTGCTTTGGAAAACAGATTGACCCTCTCCGCTCTATGGTAGCCCCTCAAGTATTGGAACACTGCTATCATGACTCCCCTGGTCCTTCTCTTCACTAGACTAGCTCCTCATATGTAATCATTCTTCATATGTTTTAGCTTCCAGTCCTCTAATCATCTTTGTTGCTCTTCTCTGCACTCTTTCTAGAGTCTCAACATCTTTTTTATAGTGGTGACCAAAACTGGATGCAGTATTCTAGGTATGGTCTTACTAAGGCTTTATAAAGTGGTATTAGTACCTCACATTATCTTGATTGTATACCTCTGTTAATGCAATTTAGGATTGCATTGGCTTTTTTGGCTACTGCGAGCACATTGTTGGCTCATATTTCATTGGTTGTCCACTAAGATGCCAAGATCCCTCTTACAGTTACTGCTATTAACCTGGGTTCTCTCACTATATATGCGTACTCATGGTTTCTCTTGCCTAAGTGTAAGACTTTACTTTTTTCTACATTGAATTTCAAGATCCATCTGGATCTTGAGCCTATCATCTAGAGCAAGGGTGTCAAACTCAATTTCCTTGAGGGCCACATCAGGATTGTGTTTGACCTTGGGGGGTGGGTGGCTGGGGTGGGCATGGCCAGCTCAATGTCACTTGAGGCTCCGTTTTCAGCCATGATGGCCTCCTGCAGCTTTCTGCCAGCAAAAACAGAGCTCGGGGGGTGTGCATGGCCTGCTGCAAGCTCCGTTTTCACTGGTAGAGGGCTGCAAAAGGCCATCGCAGCCAAAAATGGAGCTCAGGAGGGCCATGCAGAGGCACGGTGGGCCAGATCTAAGCACCCTGCAGGCCGGATCCAGGCCCCAGGCCTTGAGTTTGACACCCCAGATCTAGAGTGTTGGCTATTCCTGACAGTTTAGCATCATCCGCAAGTTTGGTAAATTCCCCTTCTATTCCCTCTTCTAAGTCATTTATTAAGATACTGAAGAGCACTGGGCCTAAGACAGAACCTTGTGGTAGCCCACTGCTTACTTCCCTCCATGTAGATGTAGTACCATTAAAGACTACTCTTTAAGTATGGTTTGTCAGACAGTTTCTAATCCATCTGATGGTGAAGCTATCTATCCTACTTTTTTCTATCTTACCAAGAAGTAGGTTGTGGTCTACTTTGTCGAATGCCTTGCTGAAGTCTAAGTATATTATGTCCACAGTATTTCGCTGGTCTACTAATTTAGTCATTATGTTGAAGAATGAAATAAGATTGGTTTGGCATGATCTGTTTTTAACAAACCTATGCTGACTTCTAGTTTTTACTTTACTAGTTTCTAGATGTTGGCAGATCTGTTTTTTTATTATCTTTTCCAATATCTTCCCACGTATTGATATTAGGCTGATTGGTCTGTAGTTTTCTGGGTCTGTTATTTTTCCTTTTTTGAAGATAGGAACCACATCAGATTTTTTCCAGTCCTGTGGTAGTTCCCCAGTGCTGCAGGATTTTTGAAAGATGTGATACAGTGGTTGTGAGATGGCATCTTCCAGCTCCTTTAGAACTCTGGGATGTAATCCATCAGGTCCCAGTGATTTGTATTCATCAAGATCAGACAGGTGTTCTCTTACTGGTTTTTTTTTTACTTATTTTAACCTTTATGTCTAGTCTGTCTTTTACAGTTATGTTTTTAGTAGGTTGGGCTATAGTTTCTCTTTGTGTAAAGGCTGATGCAAAGATTGAGTTAAGCAGCTTTTCCAAATATAGAATAGAATAACAGAGTTGGAAGGAACCTTGGAGGTCTTCTAGTCAAACCCCCTGCTTAGGCAGGAAACCCTACACCACTTCAGACAAATGGTTATCCAACATCTTCTTTAAAACTTCCAGTGTTGGAGCATTCACAACTTCTGGAGGCAAATTGTTCCACTGATTAATTGTTCTAATTGCGGTGTTCTCCTTAGTTCTAAGTTGCTTCTCTTCTTGATTAATTTCCACCCATTGCTCCTTGTCCTACCCCTCAGGTGCTTTGGAGAATAGCTTGGCTCACTCTTCTTTGTGGCAGCCCCTGAGATATTGGAACACTGCTATCATGTCTTCCCTAGTCCTTCTTTTCATTAAACTAGGCATACCCAGTTCCTGCAACTGTTCTTCATATGTTTTAGCGTCCACCCCCCTAATATATCTTTGTTGCTCTTCTCTGCACTCTTTCTAGAGTCTCCACATCTTTTTTACATCATGGCAACCAAAACTGAATGCAGTATTCCAAGTGTGGCCTTACCAAGGCATTATAAAGTAGTATTAACACTTCATGTGATCTTGATTCTATCCCTGTCTATGCAGCCTAGAACTGTGTTGTCTTTTTGGCAGCTGCTGCACACTGCTGGCTCATATCTAAATGGTTGTCCACTAGGACTCCAAGATCCCTCTCACAGTTACTACTGTTGAGCAAGATACCACATATACTGTACCTGTGCATTTTGTTTTTCTTGCCTAAATGTAGAACTTTACTTTTTTCACCATTCAATTTCATTTTGAAATTAGTGCCCAATGTTCAAGTCTGTCAAGATCATTCTGTATCTGTAAAGCTCTGCTTTACATCCTTGCCGTCTTCTTTCTTTAGTGGACCAACTGTTTCATTGATTTTTTTTCTTGTTATTTATATGTTGGAAGAAACTTATTTTTATTATCTTTGACTTTTGTTGCAAGTCTTTGTTCGTTCTGAGCCTTTGTTTTCCTGACTTCATCTTTGCAGGTTCTGGCTATCTGCTGATATTCTGCCTTAGTTATGTGTCCTTTCCATTTTTTGTACTTGTTCTTTTTGTCTTTCAATTTGTCAGAGAGATCTTTGTGCAGCCATATTTCTTCTTGGATTTCTTGTTTTTCTTTTTCAGTGGTATTGAGCTGGTCTGGGCTTTTATGATCATATTTTTCAGAGTTTCCCAAGCTTCTTGAGTTGTTTTCCCTTTTTGGATTTTCATCCAAGGAATCTTTCCCAAGTTTTCTCTGAGTTTGTTAAAATCAGCCCTTTTAAAATCTAGGACTGTGGTATCATTATGTTCTATTGCTTGTGTTTACATTATGTTAAATTCTAGTATAACATGGTCACCCTCACCCAAGGTTCCTGCAGTTTCAACTCCCTCTATCACTTCTTCTCTATTTGTAAGAATTTAGTCCAGTATGGCTGTCCCTCTAGTTCCCTCCTCTATCTTTTGGACAACGAAGTTGTCAGCTAGGTTGGTCAGGAACCTATTCAATTTCTCATTTGGTTAATATCAGGATAAAAGCTTAAATGCAATCAATTGCAAGTGAAATGGCATAATAATCTGATACAATAATTAGAAAATAAATAAACCAAACAACACAAGTCCAGTTTCATAAAATTTTACCTACCCTAGTAGATAGGAAAATGCCAGACAGCAGGAGAATGCTTTTTTTAATAACTTTATATTGGGTCTTTGCCTATATCTTCAATTCTGTTTTTACCAAATAATGTGTACTGATCAGTTATCAAGGGAATTGTTAGAAAAATCTACAGAAGCAATTGTTTGATTATTCTCACTGTCAGGAAATTCCTCCTTAGTTCCAGGTTGGACCTCATTCTGATGAGTGTCCAACCATTGCTTCCTGTCCTGTCCTCACTTGCTTTGGAGAATAAATTGACCTTTCTTCCCTGTGACAGCTCCTCAAATATTGGAAGACTGTCTATGAGGATTATCAATCATCTAGGTCATGGTTGTCCCAAATATGCTTTTCCAAAAGGCAACTGGATGGCAACTATTGAAAGATTGCAATCATGTCACCCTGAGTCCTCTTCATTAGGCTAAACATACTTAATACCCTTAGCTATTCATCAAATTGTTGTTCCTCTCTGTACACTTTCCAGGGCATCGGCATTGTTTTGTATCATGGTGACTAGAACTGGATGCAGTATTCCAAGTGTGGTCTCACTAGTACAGTATAGGTGGCATTGTTATGACCTAGGTCACCTAGGCAGAGACAGGCTATGATAGAGTCCTTTATTGCTCTGTTAAAATCCACAACAAATGGCCCTACAATGGCTGGTAAGACTCCACCCTACACTTCCCTCAAGACAGCCACCCTCAGTCTCCCAAACAAAAGCCAGGAAGCATCAAAACTAATTGGCAAATGCAGAGAGAAAGTTCAAAAACAAGGTGCAAGCTCACAGGGCAAGGTCCAAAGGGCAAGGCCAGTCCACCGGTTAAGGCAAGTCCATGAGGCCAAAGGCATGTCCACAAGGCAAAAGGCAGTCTGTAAGGCAAAGGCAAGGCACAAGAGAAACATGAGTCAAGGCTGAGTTTTTTTCCAAAAACTTAGGGACACATATGCCAAAGCAAACAATTATTCCTGACAAAGACAATCTCCCCTCCCCCATCTCCCACCCCAGTTTCTGCTTAGGTTATCCCATGCCAGGTGTTCCTTGTGAGGAGGGGTGGGGCGACCTTCTCCTGAGCAACCTTGTAGACCTCCTTTGAGCTTGCCTCTGCTCTACTCTCCATGCCCTTGGGTCAAGTGAGGGAGGCAGCTGTTCTTCATCAGAGGGGATCTGCTGCCTCTCGGCACCACTGCCTGTCTGCAGCCGATCCTCCCCCATGACTTGGAGGGCAGGCAGCCCTCTGTCTGGTTGACCATCTCCTCCAATGCCTGAGAGTCCTGGGACAGCATGGTCTTCAGCCCCTGGTCTCTCCAAACATTCCAAGGGACACATGCCATTCCCGTTGGATGGCCCCGGTTCTAACTCCTCCTTTGAACTGGTATCCGATGGGACCATGACAGGTATTATAATTTATTGTGATCTTGATGCTATCCTTGTCTTGATGCAGCAGAGGATTGCATTGGGGTTTTTGGCAGTTGCAGCATAACTGCTGGCTCATAGTTAACTGGTGGTCCACAAGGACACCTAGATCCCACTCACAGGCACTACTATTCAGCCTGCTACTGTCTGTTCTATACAACAATTACTACCAACCTGCCTTCCATTGAGGATCTATATACTGCACGAGTCAAAAAGAGGGCTGTGAAAATATTTACAGACCCCTTGCATCCTGGACTGTTTCAACTCCTACCCTCTAAATGATGCTATAGAGCACCGCACACCAGAACAACTAGACACAAGAACAGTTTTTCCCCAAATGCCATCACTCTGCTAAACAAATAATTCCCTCAACACTGTCAAACTGTTTACTAAGTCTGCACTACTATTAAACTTCTCATCGTTCCTATCACCCATCTCCTCCCACTTATGACTGTATGACTGTAATTTTGTTACTTGTATCCTTACGATTTATATTCATATTGTTTCCTGATTGCTTATTTGTACCCTATGACTATCATTAAGTGTTGTATCTTATGATTTGTGATGAACGTATCTTTTTTTTATGTACACTGAGAGCGTATGCACCAAGACAAATTCCTTGTCTGTCCAATCACACTTGGCCAATAAAAAAATCTATTCTATTCTATTCTATTCTATTCTATTCTATTCTATTCTATTC
>WNWU01000054.1:2158641-2225774 GCA_012654045.1 Ptyas mucosa | reverse complement strand
ATTCTATTCTATTCTATTCTATTCTATTCTATTCTATTCTATTCTATGTGCATTTGGTTTTTCCTGCCTAAGAGCAGGACCTTACTCTTCTCACCACTGAAAAAGGTGAAATTTCAAAAAGAAGAGTGATTTTCCATTACATGGCAGGATAGTGTCTTAATTTTTACTTTTTCCATAAAATTATGAATAAAAGCTATTGTACCTTATCAACTTAACTTTATTTTTAATAAATCTTTTACAATTAAAATTAGTTGTCTTAGGAATCTGATTTTGTTCACAAATTAAAATATATAATAATTCCAACACAGTAGGAGCCATGTGAGTTGCTGTAGTGGAAGAATAAATTCCAAGTGTTTACCCAAAAAGAGGGCATCAGTATGAAACCAGCTCTGGACCACCTGCCATGATGTCAGCAGCGTGTAAGAGCCAAACTGATACATTTCTGGCAAGGCTGCAGCATATTTGAAACCACAAGAAAATTTGTGGTTTCCTTCAAACCCTGCAGCCTTGTTCATTGGCTGGCTTTACTAGGAGTTTGTAGGCACCCATTTGAAAGGCAGATTATTGTTCAACTTTTTCTCAAAGAAATGCACTTTTATATTTATTCATTTAAAATACATATATGGCCGCCTATTTTATATAATACAACTCTGAGCATCTGCCAACAATGTACAAAAATAAAAAAAGCTCAACCAAATTACAACCATCACATACAGTACAACTAAGAAACCATAACGTATCCATCGCAAACACACACTTGCTGGCACAGGGAAATGTGATATTGCAAGACTCTGTGACAACTGAGCCTAATAAACTATGAGAATCCTGGACAGCGTGAGTGCCTTAACCATAGAGTAAGAGATAATTTTGTAATCATTCTTGTATTTGCTACAAAGGATATTAGAAGTTTTTTTTTGTTCTATTTTTGCATTTTTGTCTTTTCCCTTCTTCCTCTTTTTTTCCTTTACTTTCTTTAGTTTATATTCATTTTTGTTCATTGTTATATTCTTTTCAAAACTTTTAATAACATTTATACCAAAAAGGACTGTGAGAATGTATGGATGGATTTCCATACCTTAGGAAAATAGTCTTTAAAGTGAGAGTGTGTGAATCCAGCTAAAATTGACTCTTTTGGAATTTGCAAGGAATTCCACAAAACAGTTACAATAAAAATTAAAAATCATATCATAAAACTGAATATCTCAAATTTGCATCAAGCATCCATACATAGTGTATCTTTGCTACAGAAGCTTCCTATTCACACCAATATTCTACAAGCAATTGCTTGTCTGGTAAAGAGCAATTGTTTCCTAAAAGGGAATTATGTCTTGGGCCCAGTACTCTTCAACATCTTCATAAATGGTTAAGATGAGGGGATAGAAGGGGAACTCATCAGTTTTGCAGATGACACCAAGCTGGGGGGTGAGGGGGAATAGCCAACACTTTAGAAGATAGATTCAAGATCCAGAAGGATCATGACAGACACTGGGCCCTATCCAAAAATATGCAATTCAATTGTGAGAAAAGTTAAGATTTTACACTTAGGCAAGAAAAACCAAATGCACAGGTATAGAATGAAGGTACCTAGTGCACTGAAATACTGCACCCAGTTTTGGTCACCATGATACAAAAAAAGATATTGAAACTCTAGAAAGAGCTCATAGAAGAGCAACCAAGATGATTAGGAGGCTGGAGGCTAAAACATACAATGAACAGTTTCAGGAACTGGGTACATCTAATCTAACAAACAGAAGGATTGGGATGACATGATAGCAGTCTTCTGATATCTAAGGGGCTGTTACAAAGAAGACTGGGGGGGGAGGGGTGTCAACCTGTTCTTCAAAGGACCTGAAGGCAGGACAAGAAGTAACAGATGGAAACTAATCAAGGAGAGATATAACCAAGAACTAAGGAGAGATTTCCTAACAGTGAGGATATTTAATCAGTGGAACAACTTGCCTTCAGAAGTTGTGGGTTATCCATCACTGGAGATTTTAAAGAAAAGATTGAGTAGCCTTTTGTCTGGAATGGTATAGGGCCGTGATGGCGAACCTATGGCATGCATGCCACAGGTGGCACGCAGAGGCCTCTCTGTGGGCACGCAAGCCATTGCCCCACCTCAGCTCCATCGCACATGCGCGCGCATCTCCCACTGGCCAGCTGATTTTCTGGTCTCTGCCATGCGTGCATGGGGCGCATGTGGGAGACGTGTGCATGCGCAGGGGTGGGGATCATGCACGCCTGCACAGGGGGTGTGGGAGTGTGGAGGGTTGCATGTGCATCCACAAAGGGGAGTGTGGAGAGGTTGCGCACGCATGCGTGGGGAGCATGGGGGTCACACATGCATGCGCAGGGGAGCATAGGGGGTCACGCATGCATGCACGGGGAGGGAGAAGCGGGGGGTGTCACACGCACATTGCATTAGGGATGCGGGCCCACGTGTGCACAGGTGCTTTCGGCACACCACAACAAAAAGGTTAGCCATCACTGGTATAGGGACTCCTGCTTGAGCAGGGGGTTGTACTTGAAGACCTCCAAGGTCCCTTCCAATTCTGTTATTCTGTTATTTCCCATTAAGAAATTCAGGTTCAACTTAAGATGAATGGCATTTTTCCAGTGGTGAAATCTAAAAATTGACGCTACTGGTTCTATGGGCATGGCTTGGTGGGCATGTGACCGGGTGGGCATGGCCAACTCGACGTCATGTACGTCACTCACTTTTAGAGCCAGGAGCTGCACATTCTGAAGCACGTTCTGCCCTTCTGAAGCCCCCAACGCTTTGAGTTTCCCTCCGTCATCTGGCTTGACTGCCCAAGCGAACCTCGGAGCCTTCTCTTGCCCTGCTATCCATCCTGGAGGGCCGCACATCCCCCCTGCCAATCCTCCGTACAAACCGCCCGCCCCATTTCTACAAAGGCAGAGCCCACCCCCTGCAGGGCGATCCAAAGAGTGGAGTGGGATGCTGCAGAAAAGGCCGCCTTCCACCCGTGCCTCCTGTGTCAGCTCCATGGGGCTTGGGGCTCTGAAGCAGTCCACTGGATTCCCACCCAGCCACCTGCCTGCTCTCTTTGACCACCAGTGCCACTCCAGGAACTTGGCCTCTGGAGTCCGGCGCTCCAGGGGAAGGAGGCTCAGCCGCACCGCCACTTCCTGGAGGTGAAGAAGCAGAGCGAAAAGGGCAGAAGCACCCCATGTGGGGAGAGGGCCAGGCCCGTCCACACCACCGCAGAGCCCACAGCACTTTCCCTTTGGCCTGGGCAGCGGCGCTTACCCGGGTGGGGCAGTGTGGTTAGCCCTTCATCTTGGCGCTCCCTTGCCCCCCGCCGCTGTTCTTGCTGCCCCCCTCCCTGCCTGGCTGCAGACATCCGCCTACCCGAAGCAACCCCGCCGCCGTTTGCTTTCATTTTGTGGCAGGAGAAGGAAGAAAGCGAACAATGGCAGCATGGTAGTACTCTGGGAGGGCAGGCAGAACCTGACACAGAGGGGAAGGCAAGTGGGAGGCAGTCGGCCAAAGGCACCATGGAAGCTGAGCGCACCAGACCCAAAAGATGAGCAAGCTTTGCCATGTCCCTCCGAGGAGCCGAGTGCAGCAGGTCCCCCCCCCCCGGCTGCCAGTGTTGGCCTTACCTTCTAGAGATCCTCTGCTGGCGTATTCAGTATGCCCAACAGAGCCAGTGCATTGGTAAAGCTGATGGAGGGCAGTCCTTGGTGGAGATGAAACCACTGCTCCGGAGCTGAGAGGGGTGCTGGCACCACGGTGGAGGGGCTGCTGCACATATTCCGGGGCAACGCAGTGGTGGCATCTCCACCAAGGGCCGCCCGCCCCCCCCCCACTGGGCAGGCTGGGCTGGACGCCGACCTCAGAAAGCAAGCGGGCATGGGGGACTGCTGGGAAGGTAGTGTGGAAGGCAGGCTAGCATGGCAGGGCTGCGGGGAAGGGAGCTAGCAGCCTATTCCTTTCCCTGCAGCCCTGCCATGCTTGCCTGCCTTCCACATGGCCTTCTGCTTGCCTGCCTTCACAAGCTGGCCACAGGGATGCCGGAAAGGCTGCGTGGAAGGCAGGGTAGCATGGCAGGACTGTGGGTCGCGGACCAGTTTGGGGGTGTGGCCAGCCAGCGATTGCTACCAGTTCAGTGAACCAGCCCCAATATCCACTACCGATTTGCCCAAACCGGTAGCATTTCACCCCTGCATTTTTCCTTCTCTTTCTCCATTTAATCTTGTAACAATCTTATTGTTCTAGGCTACTAGTTTCCCTGACTCAAAGTAGAATGTAGAATATTGTATTGCAAACAGTCACAAAGTGACTGCCAGGGTAGGCACAGCAGGTCAAAAAGTAGGCCTTTATCAGAAGGCAAAATTGCTCGGATATAACTTTTCTACTCCTTTGGCAAACGTCTTTTTTCTGGGTAGAAAAAATAAAGAATTGGATTGCAGCTACCCATCTTTTTCTGAAAATGTTTATGGGTGCCCACAGGCTTACTGGGAGATAAAAATAATACTGGACGACTGTTTGCATACTGTCATTTTTCATTTAATTAGAAGAAGCCTTTAAAAAATAGCGCAGGTTGGGAGCGGAGATGTCAGGCAGTGCAGTGAGACTGGTGAACACCAAGGGAGCTGTCCACAGGCACCTCCCTAGGATGCCCGGCTTTAAAGTTCAAAAACAGCACTTCTGAATTCTTCCCAGAGACTAATTGGAAGTAATGGTAGACCATTTTAAAGGAAATAAAATGGCAACTTCCACATTGGGATGATGGGAGACCATTTTTGTAACCGGAAAAAAGCATGGGGCTTTGCCTTTGAGAAATAAAAAGGAACATGAAAGAAGCAAATCCTGCAAAGGTGAAGGGTGATAATATAAAATCCCATTTCAGTTACATTATGTGTGCAGATATTTGGTGCCAAGAGGATGCTTTACTTAATATTCCCAGCAAAATACTGCAGATGGGAGCTGAATGCATGTGGAAGTTTGCAAATCGTCTGAGAAACTTTCCTTCAGAAAACCCAGATGGTACAATGACGTGCTTTCCAAAGTGGTTATAGAATATAAGTCTCCCTAAGAAGCCACCAAATTTAAACAGCTGCTCCGCAGGACAAAACCAATCCCATAGCTCCCTTCTAGTTGATTTGCTAACTTTGTTTTGCTGCGTACAATTCTCTATGTAATTTAAATGTCAAAATATACCACTGCGTCTCTAAAATTTTTTTAATATTCCTCTATTTGGACTCATCCATTATCTGTTCCCATTCCAGTTCTGAGTTGGATTGCTAAATGGTTGTGGAGGGCATACCCTTGTCAGCTCTATTTTGATGCCAATCTGCTGCTGAGCAACTTGCAGGTGTCCTCTTGGCTCACTGTAGGACTATAACACCCCCCCCAGGTCCCCCCCATTCAGCCACATGGCTCTATGCTTCTTTTGCTATTTCTACTATGGCTCCCATTGGGGCTCTGTACCTTGTTTATTTATTTAACCAATTTATATATTACATCAATTTATGTCCCTGGTGGCAGAAGCCACCACAGATGGCTTGCTTGCCTCCTGCGGCCATACTACTGTTGTCACTCCACTCTTTTTGATGGGCTTGGAAATATTTCTTCTGGAGCTGTTGGGGCTGGAATAATTTCTGATGGACTCAAGCAGTCTAGAATCTCATTTCAGGGGTGATCAGGATCCAGCAGATTCTTTTCCTTAGCAATTGTATTGGTTCTGGAGATCTTACATTCCATCATTTGCTGCCACAGAAAAGGATTTTCAATTATCAAAATATGTACTGGTTTATTTTTTCTGCCATAAATCACATGCTTGATGTATTAATTTGAAATAACACTGGATACAACAGAAATGTAAAAATAAAGTGCACTTTAAGTATCTTGCTGAGAAAACTAATTCATGCCTATAACACAGTGCTAACTTTAAGTGAAATTTCTTCATCATTTTTTGATTGACCCTCCTTGCATAAGAAAATGGATATCCTGCATCTGTTTGCACACAGACTTGCATAAAAGCACAGAACAAAATTTTTATTACAAGGATCAACTCTGATGCTATTGTAGACTTCTAGAAATATAGATAGTATATGCCACTAGTAACCACTGGCAGTATGTGTTCAAGGTTATTTTATATTTGCATCAACCTATAGTTCACTTCCAAAATCTTGCTAAGAAACTATAGGGTGTCACTCTCCTCTCTCTCACTTTCTCTCCATCTCCTATAATATACAATTTAGAATTATTTATACAGCAGAAATGAATCACATAAAACATTGTCCAACATCAGGTGTGATGTTTCAGCTGATTTATAATCCAATATTTGGAAGAGCTCTTTGGTCAGAAGTTCTTAGGTCCTGAATTCATGTGACTCACAATGGCAAACAAGTGAAGGATTAACCTCTCAGCCTCTCTGAACAACACCTCCTGACATCAGCACATATTGACAAGAATGAGTGTCCTACGCAAAGTAAGAACAGATGTATAAAATGTCATGGGACCTTCATAACTTGCTTCTCCATGATTAGACAGTAGTTCCTCAAAATAGGAATCAGAGGAAAAAAGATTAACTGTTTTCTTCCCTTATTTTCCTCTATTGGTGCCTCATTTTTAATGTTAAGGACTTAAGATATCCTTTTGAATGTGGGTATATAATATGTATTCATTTTAGAAGTCTAGATAGAATAGAATAGAGCTGGAAGGGACCTTGGAGATCTTCTCATCCAGCCCCCTGTTCAAGCAGGAGAACCTATACCATTTCAGATAGGTGACTGTGTCTAGTCTCTTCTTAAAAACCTCCAGTGATGAAGCACCCACAACTTCTGAAGGCAAGCTGTTCCACTGATTAATTGTCCTCACTGTTATGAAGTTTCTCCTTAATTCCAGGTTGCTTCTCTCATTGATTAATTTTCAACCATTGTTTCTTGTCCTGTTTGGAGAATAATTTGACCCCCTCTTCTTTGTGGCAGCTCCTCAAATACTGGAATACTGCTATTATGTCACCCCTAATTCTTCTTTTCTTTAGAATAGCCAAACCCAGATCCTGCAGCCGTTCTTCATATGTTTTAGTCTCCAGGCCTTTGATCCAGTGGTGAGTTGCTCCCGGTTTGCACCGGTTCGCAAGAACCGGTAGTAAAAATTTGTAGTAGATCGGAGAACCGGTAATAACATTGGCTGGCCATACCCCTGAACTGGTCCCCAGCCCAGTCGCCACTCGCTTACCCCGCCCACCTCATCAGATGCTTTTTTTTTTAACTTTTAAAAGCATTTTTTCTACAACCTCTTCGGCTGAAAAAAATGCTTTTAAAAGTAAAAAAAAAAGCCTGGCTCAGCTGGGATCGTCAGAGGCTTCTGAATGCATTTTTTCTGCAATCTCTTCGGCGGAAGAGGTTGTAGGAAAAAAAAATGCCTTTAAAAGCCTCTGGCGATCCCCGCTGAGTTGCCTGATCATCAAAGGCTTCTGAAAGCATTTTTTTCTGCAACTTCTTAAGGTTGTAGAAAAACTGCTTTTAAAAGTTAAAAAAAAAAGTTGGCCACGCCCACCCAGTCACATTACCTCAAGCCACACCCACAGAATCGGTAGTAAAAAAAATTAGAACCCACCCGTTTTGATCATCTTAGTTGCTCTTCTCTGAACTTTTTCCAAAGTCTCAATATCTTTTTTTTTTTGAAAGAATTTTTTTTTATTTTTAAAACATAAACATAAAATACATCTTTTCAGAATGGAGCATTGATCCGGTCATAAATTTGTACAATTGCTAACATGTTTTTAAGGGAAACTTCTTTCAAATCTCCACAAATTACCATAAAAATATTCAAATCATTACAATTGTTGTCTATGTTTAAACAATATTTTATCTGTTACTCCCAAGATAACATCTTCATTTTTGCTATTTATCTCAACATCTTTTTTGTAGTATGCTAAGCAAAATTGGTTGCAGTATTCCAGGTGCGGTCTTACCAGGGTTTTATAAAGCGGTACTAATATTTCACATGATCTTGATTCTATGCCTCTGTTGATACAACCCAGGATTGTATTAGCATTTTTGGCTGCTATTGCACATTGCTGGCTCATATTCAAGTGATCATCCACTAGGACTCCAAGGTCCCTCTCACAGTTACTGTTTTTGAGCCAGGTGTTGCCTAATCTCTACTTATACCTTTGATTTTTTCCTACCAAAATGTAAAACTTTGCTTTTCTCCACATTAAAATTCATTTGTGATCTTATTTGCGAGGGGGGAGCGGACCTGGCAGGTATCACGGAGACCTGGTTGGGCCAGGAGGGGGGGGTTCCCCTCGTTGAAATGTGCCCACCAGGTTTCCTTGCATTCCATCGGCCAAGGCCACAGGGCAGGGGCGGGGGAGTAGCGGTTGTTATCAAAGAAGGTCTGAGACCGAGGGAGGCCACAGTTCCTCAGACGGCCGGTTGTGAGTCCCTCCTTGTGAAGTGGGGTCATGGGGTTCAGATGGGTTTGCTGATCATGTACCTGGCTCCCTGCCACGTGGCAGCAGCCCTGCCCGAGCTCCTCGACGTTATCGCCGCGGTGGTGGTTGAAACCCCTAGACTTATGGTCATGGGGGATTTCAACCTTCCATCTGTGGGTGAGACGTCGGAGGTGGCTCGGGAGTTCATGGTTTCCATGACAGCTATGGACCTGACCCAGCTAATTCATGGCCCTACCCACACGGGGGGAAACACGCTGGATCTGATTTTCGTCTCTGGACAGTGGTTGAGTGATCTTGAGATAGGGGACTTAGTCATCGAGCCCTTGTCATGGTCAGATCACTCTCCTTCGTCTTGACTTTCAAACCGCTGCACCCCGCCGCAGGGAGGTGGAGCCTGTTAGCTGGTTCCACCCCAGGCGCCTGATGGAACCTGATAGGTTCCAGATGGAGCTTGGGCCATTTCCTGAGGCTCTGGCACACGCCTCGACCGGAGACCTAGTGGCCGCCTGGGATAGGGCAGCTGCGGGTGCTCTGGATCGGGTCGTGACTTTGCGGCCTCTGACCCAGCGCCGATCTCAATTAGCTCCTAGGTTCTCTGAGGAGTTGAGGGAGTTGAAGCGCCGGAAAAGATGCCTAGAGAGTAGTTGGAGAGCCAGTCGTTCTGAATCTGACCGGACACTAGTGAGATCCCATATTAGGAATTACTTAGTGGCGATAAAAGCAGTTAAATGTAATTATTTTGCTGCTCTTATTGCATCATCAGATAATCACCCGGCCGCCCTCTTCAGGGTGACCCGCTCCCTACTTCACCAGGAAGCGCAGGAGGACCCCTTGGAGGGTAGAGCCGAGGATTTTGTTCAGTATCTGCATGATAAAATCACTCAGATTCGGGAAGATCTGGACTCCGACTGGGTAGTCTCGGGGGGAGGGACTGGGGCAGGTCTTGTGAATGTTATCTGGACTGAGTTTGATCCTGTGACCCCTGAGGACGTGGACAGGATTCTGGGCAGGCTGAACGCGACCACTTGTTTATTGGACCCGTGCCCCTCCTGGCTAGTACTGGCTTCCCAGGAGGTGACACGCGGCTGGCTCCAGGGGATTATAAATGCTTCGTTGGGTGAGGGTAACTTTCCCGCCTCCTTGAAAGAGGCGGTGGTGAGGCCTCTCCTCAAGAAGCCTTCCCTGGACCCAGCAATGTTGGTAAATTATCGTCCGGTCTCCAACCTTTGCTTTTTGGCGAAGGTTGTTGAGAGTGTGGTTGCGCAACACCTTCCCCAGCACCTGGATGAAATGACGTATCTGGATCCGTTCCAGTTGGGTTTCAGACCCGGGTACAGCACGGAAACGGCATTGGTCGCGTTGGTTGATGATCTCTGGAGGGCTCGGGACAGGGGGTGCTCCTCTGTCCTGGTCCTGTTAGATCTCTCAGCGGCTTTTGATAGCATCGACCATGGTATCATGCTGCACCGGTTGGAAGAGTTAGGGGTGGGAGGCACTGTGTTGCAGTGGTTCTCCTCCTTTCTCTCCGACCGGTCGCAGTCGGTGTTGACAGGGGGGCAGAGGTCGACTCCGAGGCCCCTCATATGTGGGGTGCCACAAGGATCGGTCCTCTCGCCCCTCCTGTTCAACATTTATGTGAAGCCGCTGGGCGAGATCATCTGTGGTTTTGGGGTGAGATATCATCAGTACGCTGACGACACCCAGCTGTACATCTCCACCCCAGACTACCCCAACGATGCCCTTGAAGTGATGTCCCGGTGCCTGGAGGTCGTGCGGATCTGGACGGGGAGGAACAGGCTCAAACTCAATCCATCCAAGACCGAGTGGCTGTGGTTTCCGACATCCCGATATAGTCAGCTGGTGCCATCGCTGACTATCGGGGGCGAATCATTGGCCCCCGCAGAGAGGGCGCGCAACTTGGGCGTCCTCCTGGATTCACGGCTGTCTTTAGAAGAGCATTTGATGGCCGTGACCGGGAGGATTTTTCATCAGGTTCGCCTGATTCGCCAGTTGCGTCCCTTTCTGGATCGGGACTCTTTACACACGGTCACTCACGCCCTCGTCACCTCTTGCCTGGACTATTGTAATGCTCTCTACATGGGGCTCCCCTTGAGGAGCACCCGGAGGCTCCAACTGGCGCAGAGTGCGGCCGCGCAGGTGGTGATTGGAGCGATGTGGCGCTCCCATGTTACTCCTCTCCTGCGTGAGCTGCCCTGGCTCCCGGTGGTCTTCCGGGTGCGCTTCAAGGTGTTGGTTACCACTTTAAAGCGCTCCATGGCTTAGGACCCGGGTACTTACGGGACCGCCTACTACCACCAATAGCCTCCCACCAACCGGTACGGTCCCATAGAGAGGGGCTCCTCCGGGTGCCGTCAGCCAAACAATGTTGGCTGGCAGCCCCCAGGGGGAGAGCCTTCTCTGTGGAGGCACCCACTATCTGGAACGAGCTCCCCCCAGAGTTACGGAGGATCCCGGATCTTCGTGCCTTCCGCCGTGAGCTAAAAACTTTCCTGTTCCACCAGGCGGGCCTGGCCTAATTCTTCCCTTTTCCCCTTCTTTTGTAAAAATAATTTAAAAATTTTAAATTGTAAATATTTTAATATTTGGGGTTTTAATATTTTATAATTGGGATTTTAAATAATTGGGGCCATTGTTTAATCTGGTTTTATTTGGCTTTTAAATTTTGTATGTATGTTTTTTACTTTTGGCTGTTCACCGCCCTGAGTCCCCTTGGGGAGAAGGGAGGTATATAAATCTAAATAAATAAAAATAAAATAAATAAAATAATTTTGTTGGATAGGGCCCATTGTTCAAATTTGTCAAGATCTTTTTGGATCCAGAGCTTATCTTCTGGGGTGTTGGCTATTCCTGCCTCTTTAGTATCATCTGCAAATTTGATGAGTTCCACTTCTTATTCCCTCATCTAAGTCATTTATGACGATATTGAAGGGTACTGGGCCTAAGACATTGTGCTTACTTAACTGCTTACTTCTCTCCATGTGGATGTTGTACTATTAAGGACTACTTGTTGAGTACGGTTTATCAGGCAGCTACAAATCCATCTGGTACAAATCCATCCATGTTGGATGTGTCTATTCCACAATTTTCTAGCTTACCAAAAAGTAGATTGGATGAGGGTATAATTTACTGAAGGTATACCAACTACATTTTTTTCTTCTGTTCAATCATATCCAATTCTCATAGACTGCCTGGACAAGTCCCTGCAGTTTTCTTGGCAAGGTTTTTTCAGAAGTGGTTTGCCGTTGCTTCCTTTCTAGAGCTGAGACAAAGTGACTGGCCCAAAGTCATCCATTTAGTTTTGTGCCCAAGTCAGAATTAAGACTCATATTATTCTGTTTCCAGCCTGATGCTACTATAACAGGGCTGTCAAACTCCTGGCCCATGGGCCGGATACAACACGCACTGGCCACGCTCATGCCCCGTTTAGCAAAGGAGAAAAAAGTTGCTATATGTCACGTGATGGCGCCGTGATGACACAAGTTTGACACCATTGTACTACAACTAGCCAAATTGGCTCTCTTTACCAACTACATTACAAACATGCAAATATATTACAGATGCAGCCAATATTGGTATCCCTCAATTTTCCCCCAAAGAATCCCAATTTGCCATGAAGTTGGAACTAACACAAGTGGCATCCACCATTCTTTATTCCATGAGCCATGAAGCAGAAATTTTGATTTTGATATATGATTTTACTCTACCTTATGTCATATTCTTCAAACTATTGTTCAACAAACCATACTTAGAATATTGCATGTTCAACATGCTTTTTAAGAGCCATGGTGGCACAATGGTTAGAATGCAATATTGCAGGCCAACTCTGCATTCCATTGCCAGGAGTTCAGTCTTGACCAGCCCAAGGTTGACTCAGCCTTCCATTCTTCCGAGGTTGGTAAAATGAGGACCCAGATTGTTGGGGGAAATATGCTGACTCTGTAAATCACTTAGAGAGTGATGTAAAGCACTATGAAGCAGTATATAAATCTAAGTATTATTGTTATTGCTTTCCTGTTGTTGCCTTCAGCCTGTAGCTACAAGGGTGTACTGTAAGGGATCAGTTGATCCTCTTGATTCAGAACGAGAACTGCAACTAGAATTCCCTTATTTTATTTGTTTTTGCCCAGTTTTAGCTAGCTAGCTAAAAACAGTTTTTTTTAATTTTGTCACCTCTTCTCCAAAGTTCTAGCCACCCTCTTAGTATTGTACCATCTGCAAATTTGATATGCATCCCCTCAATTACTCCATCCATATAATTTAAAAACACTGAACAGCATTAACAGAACAATTGTTACAATCATAAGCACATTCCTTTACCAGTTGAGGTCTTCCTGACCTCACAACTCCTATTCAGGTGTCAGCTGTGGTCAATAACCTCAGTAACTGCTCATATATAATTTAATTTTAGTCATCATTTTATTTATCACCTGTGCTGTGTGTTTTAAGATGGTTCACTGCTCTGATGTTTTATATTTTGATAACACGTTTTATATGCTATTTTTGTGAGTTTTTATGCATTAACGCTGTATTCTGTTATGTCATATAAAATAATAGCTGTGGTCAGGAAAGCCTTTGCACAACCCCAGTTGCACCCTTTCCTAGACTGGAGAGCCCTTCACAAAATCACTAGTCACCTTACAGCTTGAGGACTGCGATGCGCTTTCCATGGGACTGCTCTTAAAGACCATACAGAAGCTTCAATTGGTCCACAGTATGGTAGGACAAGCAGTAATGGACATGCCTTGGTATGCCCATGTAACACCTGTTTTGTGCGCTGCATTGGTTCCTGCAGCGCCAAATCTGAACTGCTGGCATTAACAAAAACACGCTCTTATCACCACCATGTTTGTCTGAAGCGCCCCAGAGCAGCGCCAAACTCTTTTCCAACGACAGGGGGACCCGGAAGATTGTACTACTACCATGCTTCTACATTTTCTGTTCTCTCTACTGTAGCGAGAACGGCCGACAACATCCGTTTCCGGCCTCAACGCCGGAAGCGCTGGTCTCCGTTGGAAACGCGGCCTGCGGGAGCTATCCGACCAGGTCGGAGGTGACAGCCGGGATTGGCCCTAGTGCTGGAAGAAGGAAAGGGTCGCGAGGGAGGAAACAAAGGTAGCGCTTCTCCTTCTCCGTCCGGAGCCTCACCGTTGCTCCTGCGAAAGCAACGTGGGGGCCGCGGCGTGGTTAACCTTCGGTGCCGGTTCGCTAGGCCTCTGCTGCTGATGCCCCCCCCCCCCCAATCCTGGACTTCCCAGCTACATATACGCTTTCTATAACGTAAAGTATTATGAAGAGCTGTTCATGTGGGCTTCCGTCCGCTCGGCTTTGCTCCTCCTCGCTTTAGGATACTGCCGCACCGTGTGCCAGATGTGTATGGCTGCAGGGATGCTGCAAGAATCGCCGTATATCTCCGTATCCGGGTGGTGTTTTCATGGCCACTCTCGATTACGGAGGCCCAACTGTTTTCAGATTATTTGGTTGGAGAAGCCTTTACACAGTTCACCGCGAAATTGTTATTTTTAGGACCAACCAAATAATCTGAAAATAGTTCTCCGAAAATCACAGGGATTGGTACCTAAGAGGCAATTCTATTTTGTATTGTTTAGGACGATAAACTGGGTAGAGCTTAGGTTTGCTTTTATGTCACTGAAGTTTTTTTAAAAAAAATGATCTAAGCAGTTTACTAAAGCAGTATACAATAAACTACCTAACATATCTCATTGCTAACATGCAGCATCACTATAATATCACAGTCATTACAACATTGTTAATAGCAACCATACATAACCTAAATTTTAGGTCTATTTTAGATCAGACAATACAGAGTATTACAAAACTGCCTTCAGTTTATAATGATCACAGGGAATTCTACTAGGGCCCAGCAGGTTTCTTTGGTGATGTATCTTTTCTTTCCTCTAAGTTCCACCTGTTGCAGATGATGAATCTTAATTATCCAGTAACAAACTATGCCAAACTTTTTGCTAAGATTTACATCTTTAATCTTTACAAGTATTGGGATTAGATATAATTTTTTTATGAATTTCCCCCACCTCTTTCCCCAAATCCTTAATCTTTTGGGTTTTTTTGCTGCAGGCAAAGATGGGTCGTAGGAAGTCAAAGCGGAAGCCTCCACCCAAGAAGAAGATGACAGGAACACTTGAAACCCAATTCACATGTCCTTTTTGTAATCATGAGAAATCCTGTGATGTTAAAATGTAAGCTGTTTATATAAGTGATGGGAGAACACAGCTTCCCTGTTTGATGGCAAACAGGGATATGATACAGCTGTTGGGGCAGTAGATATTCAGAAGAAAAGATTTTGGAAACAAAAACATAGGAAGATGTATTTTTCTAGGTGGGGCAGTTGTGAAATTGAGAAAGATTGGTGTGTTAATAGTAATCTAGTTAGCATTAATATATAGTATTTTTATTTGGTATGCTTTTATATCTAACACCTAAGACCTATTTGCATTTTATTCTGCGATCAGAATTCTAGTGGACTGATTTAGGCTAATTACTATTTAATTGCAGTTATGATTCTGTTTCAGGGAAAGAGCTCGGAATACTGGAGTGATATCCTGTACTGTATGTCTGGAAGAATTTCAAACCCCTATCACTTGTATCCTTTGCTCATTTATTTATTTCAAGTATCAAATAATTGCTCTGCTCTGTCCTAGATGTTTTTTACAGTTAAGAAAAATATGCTTGGATTTTACCTATAATAAAGCTTCAATTTAATCAAACATTCAAGATGAGGATTGTGTATTAAATACAAATTAATCATGCATCAAGACATGTAATTGGCATAAATGGTAACATTTACAATAAATTCTTGTTTGAGCCATTACAGCCTCAAATTAATGGATATTAATTCATTAAGTGATGGTGGAATGGATGACCAAAAAATTCTCAGGGATATATAAATACACTGAGGCACATTAAACTGAGGGTTTATTGTATTTGGTAACATCTACTTTTGTTTTGCTGTGTAAATTTGCACTTGATTTTGTGGTTCCAGTTTTTATTTTAGGACAAGTGCTTTAACTGATTCTTGAAATTTGCATGTTTTGTCTACCCAGTATTAAGAAACTGTAAATGAACCCTGATCAAGATCCTATTAAGCACAATTGTATACTTTCCTTTGCTCCATGGTATCTGTACAATCATAATAGAAATATTAGCTTTGCATATTCATTCTGAATTCAGTAGTTTTTTCTAGTTAGAAGACACGTTAATATATTATTATCCTTGACTTTTGATCTTAAAGATCTTTCGGAACCAGTGGATGTTTACAGTGATTGGATAGATGCTTGTGAGGCAGCCAATCAATAACAACTTAAAAGGAACTTGTTGGAAGTTAATGTTTCTTTATTCAAGGGTGAGGGTATTTGTTTCACAATGCATTGGAGATACAGCTGGAGTGACTATGAAATGGTGGTTTGTGCTCTTTTCTTCTATTCAGTAACCTATCTTTTTATATGAATATTGTGGAGTATAAAGACTAATGACTACCAAAAAAGACCTGCAAGTGTGGGAAAGATCAGCTTTTATTCAGGTTGATGCTTGGGAAATTTTTCTCTCAAGATTGAAATATGAGGTTCGGTGCATCAGATGCTACTGTTCCATTTTTGTTAATTTATTTTGGGCTTATAGAGAAGGCTTCCACACAAGCTTCTCTTCCAATGTCTGATGGTTCTTGGAATTGTACTCCATGTTAAATTGCGAAGTATAGTCAGCAAGAATATATGGAATGTAAGAAAAAATAGCCCTACCTTGATCCCATAATACAAGCTTTATATTTATCTGTTGGAACAATAATCATGAAGTCAATCTTTCTCAATAACATGTCTCCAGGTAGAATGGCAATGTGTTGCCTGTGTTTCAGAAAAAGTTGTACGCAGGGCTTTTCTGTGGCACTAGGCATGGGATTCTGAGAACTGTGTTATGTAATAAAGTATAATTCAGAGAAGCAAACCTGCATGACTCACTGAGAAATGGTGCCGTTGTCTTAAAAACATTTTGGTGCAATATACGTAGAGCAATTTTACCATTATAATTCCTTTAGTATGGACATTTATTTGACCATTTTACTTTTACCATAATACTGTGTATGGAACAAGTATACATTCTGCTCAGAACATTTCACTCAATTGCTTTTTCCCTAATACATGAATCCTAGTAAACATGTTTATGACTAGAATGTATATGTCCATGCATATAGGAGGATAGACTATGGCTTGAGTCTGAATCTTGTATACAGTGCGTTCAGAAAGTGTTCAGATCCTCTTCACTTTTTTCAATTTTGTTATGATGCAGCTTGATTCTACAGTTGTTGAAATTCATTTTTTTTCTCATTAATCTACACTCAGTACCCCAAAACAACAAAATGAAAACAATTTTAGAAATGTCTGTAAATTTATTAAAAAGAAAACCTGAAATATCACATTGGCATAAGTATTCAGACCCATCATTCAGTACTTTGGCAGCAATTACAGCCTTGAATCTTTTTGGGTATGACGTGACAAGCTTTGCACACCTGGATTGGGGAATTTTCTGCCATTCTACCTTGCAAATCCTCTCAAGCTTAGTCAGGTTGGATGGCGACCATTGGCAGACAGCTATTTTCTGGTCCCTCCAGGTTCAAGTCAGGTCTCTGGCTGGGCCACTCTAGGACATTTGCAGAGTTGTCCGTAAGCCACTCCTCTGTTGTCGTGGCTGTGTGTTTAGGATTGTCGTCATGTTGGAAAGTGAATCTTCAGCCCAGTCTGAGATCCTGAGTGCTGTGGAATAGGTTTTTATTGGGGATATCCCTGTACTTTGCTACATTCAGCTTTCCCTCAACCTTGACCAGTCTCCCAGTCCATGCTGCTGAAAAACACTCCCACAACATGATGCTGACACTACCATGCTTCACTATTGGGCAGGAGATGAGTGGTGCCTGGTTTCCTCCAGACATTTAGAATTGAGACCAAACAGTTCAAACTTGGTATCATCAGACCAGAGAATCTTGTTTCTCACAGTCTGAGATTCCTTCAGGTACTTTTTTGCAAACTCCAAGTGTGCTTTTATGTGTTTTGCACTGAGGAGAGGCTTCCATCTAGTCCCTCAGATCGGTGGAGGGCTGCAGTGATGGTTGTCCTTCTGGAACTCTGTACCATCTCCACACAGGATCTTTGGAGCATAGAGTGACAATTGGGTTCTTGGTCACCTCTCCCTTCTCCCCTGATTGCTCAGTTTGACTGGGTGACTAGCTCTTAGAACAGTCCTGGTTGTGCCAAACTTCTTCCATTTGAGAATTATGGAAGCCACTGTACTTGGGAACCTTCAGTGCAACAGAAATTTTGTTGTAGGCTTCCCCTGTGCCTTGCAAATTTTGTTGTAGCCTCCCTCTGTGCCTTGCAATAAGCTTCTGAGCTCTACAGTTCCTTTGATCTCATGGCTTTTGCTCTGCTACACTATGCTTTGTCAGCTGTGAGGCCTTCTATAGAGAGGTGTGTGCCTTTCCAAATAATGTCCAATCAATTCAATTTACCACAGGTGTAGAAACATGTCAGCAATGATCAAGAGAAATGGGAGGCACCTGAGCTAAATTTCAAGCGGTGTTGAAAGGTTCTGAATACTTACGCCAATATGATATTTCAGTTCTTCCTTTTTAATAATTTTACAGACATTTCTAAAATTCTGTTTTCCCTGTTTTGTTATTATAGGGTACAGAGTGTAGATTAATGAGAAAAAAATAAATTTCAACAACTGTAGAATCAGGCTGCAGCACAACAAATTGACAAAAGTGAAGGGGGTCTGAATACTTTCTGAATGCACTGTACAAGGAAGAGAAGCTATTTTGATCTATTCCCAGTTTATCTTCTTCACTCTTGGAATTAAGAGACCGGTTATTTTTTCAAATTAAAACCACCATAGCATCAAGTTTTGTATCTTCTAAACCTGAACTAATTCTGTGCTCTACAGACAACAACTCCCAAGTTCTTTGTACATAATAACGTTTGAAGAAGCAAATCTGCAAGAGATCTTGAACTGAATATTTTTCTTCTTAAAAATGTCATAAAGTAAAAGAAGAGGTTCAGTGTGTTATTACGGTGCTATAACTTGTAAGATGCTCTTTTGGTTTTGTGGATACAGCTTTTCCTATTTTTTATTGTACTGTAAACTGATAGATTGGAAGGATCTTGAAGGTCTTCTATTCAGCCCCCTTCCAGAGCAGGAATCGCCAGATAATCCTAGATAAATGGTTGTCCAATTTTTGTTTGAAAACCTGCAGAAATGGAGGACCCTTCAGGAAGGAGGATTTCCATTAACAGCTTTTATTGTCAGGAAATTGCTCCTTATTTCAAATTTGGTGCTGTCTCTATAAAACTTGCACCCATTGACTCTGGTCATATTCTCAGGCAATACAGAAAATACATCTATACTTTCTTCCCTGTGACAGCCCATTTCCAAGTATTGGAAGACTTATGTCTCCCCCCTAGCTTTCTTCTCTTTAGGCCAAATATCCTAGTGCTTTTGAACACTTACCAGTTTTACAGGGTGCCTAACCAAGCAAAATAATTTTTTGATTCTTTCCCCCTTCATATTCATCCAAATTCTTTCAGTAGGGTTTTCAACCAGAGCGTCACAAACGTAGTCATTCTTTATGTATAATGTGATAATCCATTTCCCTTGCTGAGTTTCTTTTGAACAAATTGTATCCTTCCATTACTATAGCCCAGGGGTGTCAAACTTGCAGCGTCACGCGGCTTCATATGAGGTATGGGGACTTATTTCTCCTTTGCTAAACCGGGCGGGGGCGGAGCCAGCACGTGATGCATCCGGTCCGTGGGCCGTGAGTTTGACACCTCTGCTATAGCCCAATCATGAATTCCATCCCTTGATTTCCATGACTTATAATGTAATGAGTTTATCTTTCTCTCTGATTGTCAAATACACATGCTCTGAAATTGCCTCCCAATCTCATCATTTAAATAATCTGTATGATTTTAATTTTTTATATTTCATTTTTCCATTTTTCATAGCTGCTCTGAGTAAGTAGAAAGGCAGTAAGTCATTAAATAACCAACTAAATAGATGTATGATATAGCATGGTCTAGTTGCTGCACAGAAAATCTCTTTTCTGTGTAGGGGGTCATTTAGATTTTAAGAAAGCATTTCCTGGGAGTATTGGGCAAGGCAGATCCCATCTCTGGAGTGGAAAGTGCTCATGATAAGGGGGAATTGCCCCATAAATAGCACAAAAGCAGATCTGGAACAGATAGAAGATATATGCAGCTGACATCCTTGTTAATTTGCCTTTCCAAATAAAAAAACAGGTAAGCCTAAAATCTTTTTTCTACTTCAAGAAAGTTAGTAGCAAACCATGTCCATATTGTTGCCAGGAAAAATATAGAGTAGTCCTGAAGATTCCAGCTAACAGAACAACTAAATAATCTAAGAACCTGGAATCATAGAACGGTGTGTTTGTGGCAAATCAGATGATTAGGCTTGTTTATTCACAGTTGCCCAATCTTCAGGGCAGTTATTGAAACTTTAGCGAGTGTATTCTAGGACAGCCAAGAGGTCATTCTTTTTTTTCCAGTGTCTATATAAATCTTTGGTTAACTGGAACCTCAGGATATATTACTTAACTGGAAGCTCAGGATGCATAGAATGGAGCTAAGTGATTGTTGTAAGCTGCCATGTGAATGTATCCAGCCTTTCCAGTGTATCTCTGCTCCAGGATTCTAAATCATTTTGGAAATGAATCAGCAGCTTGTTAAGCTAATTATATCACCACACTAACTGAATAGTTATACAAGTTAAATACTGGAAGCATAACCAAAGCAGGGAGGTGTTCTCTACTGGATGCTTTTATTCCTACCTGGATTGACAACATACTTAACAGTATGTTTGCTTCACCCTGGAGTTTTGATAGTAGAATCCTCCCCTTTGGTAAAAAGGTTGCCATGTTAAGAGTTTCTTAATTTATCTTCTGGTTAGTAAATATGGCAGTCCTTGCAGGATTAACAGATTAATAGAGTTGGAAGGAACCTTGTAGCCATCTAGTCCAATCCCCCCAGTCTAATCTCTTCTTGAAAGCCTCCAGTAATGAAGCTCCCACAACTTCTGAAGACAAGCTGTTCCATTGGTTGATTCTTCTCACTGTCAGAAAATTTCTCCTCTTATTTCTTATTTCTCTCTTATTTCTAGGTTGAATCTCTCCTTGATCAGTTTCCATCCATTATTCCTTGCCTGTCCTTCAGGTTCTTTGGAAAACAGGTTGACCCCCTCCTCTCTGTGACAGCCCCCCAAATATTGGAACACTGCTATCATGTCTCCCCTGTTCCTTCTATTCACTAGACTAGCCATGCCCAGTTCCTGCAACTGTTCTATATATGTTTTAGCCTCCAGTCCCCAATCATCTTTGTTGCTCTTCTCTGCACTCTTTCTAGAGTTTCAACATCTTTTTTATAGTGTGACCAAAACTGGATGCAGTATGATGATGGTGGATTTGAACCTATTTAACATAGTGAGACAAGCGGTTCATTGTTTTGTTTGATTTCTATAGCTGTTCATCTCAGCAAATGACTCTCAGTGGCTCACAATTGTTAATTCATCTGTTCAATCTTCTGTATGAATCTGGTCTGTATATGTTATATAGTGAAATGTATAGGTAGGGACAGCACCTGCTCACAAGATCATCCTTAGGAATTGCTTTGAATTGAACATCAGCAATGATGAGGCACACTAAATAGGCTTTTATGTGCAATTCTGTCCATGCGGTTATGTGAAAATCAGCTGATTTGGGGATAATTTATTATTTGAAAATTCACTGAGCAGACTTGCTACAACAAAAACTGAAATATTTCACTTTTAAGTGTGTTTCATTAGAATATTCCCAATTATTCCAAATATGCAAAATTGACTCTTGGTGGCTATATGCATACATTAGTAATGATTTTGGCAATAATACAGTGAGGGTTGCTATTGCTATTTTCCAGATAAAGAGATAGATACAGGTACAAACACTTTACATTTCCCAATCTTGTCTACAGACCTGCTGTATCTTGATAGTTCCTTCCTGCAGAAATATTCAAGTGAGCAGAAACTGTCCTCTATATTGAGATTTTATCTTTAGTTTCACTGAAAACTTTTAATGATAACTCATTTGCTGAAGGTCTTTTTCATACTGTTGATTATATTGCAATGTAAAGAATGCATTCATGATCATGTAGCTTCACATCTCATGCTAAGAATAATGAATGTAATGGGTTTTGCCTTTAGCACATTTTGTAGTGCTGACTGCTTCCATTAGATAAGCGATGTTTATATAAAAATTCAAACAAATGACTTAGCTGATAGAGGTTTCATGGAATAATTCAATTCTGTGTGGTTCTCTTCTCTTGAAATATCTTAGACCCAGAGTTACAAAAGACCTTTCTTGGAGAACGTGGAGAACCACTAAAGTAAATGATCTGACATGTTGTAATAGGAAGGGTTACGGTGACATCTTCATTTTGTTTTTAAATGGATACATCAGAAGTATGTGTTAAATTGCATTTAAAATCATATTTTAAAAGCCCCCTTTTCTCTTTATTGTGGCAAAGTGAAATAAAGTAAATTTTTGCAGAACATTGCAATGAAACATACCTCTTTATATGTTTTTGTTTTAAGGGAAGTGTGCCTTTAACTGTTCAGCATACAAAACACTTGCAACTGTAGGAAGGATGTGGATTTTTAGGAAGATAAAGGGCAAGTGCTTTCATTGACTCTATTAGCTTTTCAGTAGTATATATTTATGCCATTTTGGAAAATGAGCAAATATTCCTCTAGTTCGACATAATTACCAGAGAATATGGCAATAGAAAAAAAATAGTAAAGCCAGCCATTCCTCAACTAAATATACATATAGATGACAGGCACACCAATCCTGAACTACAAGTGCAGGGATTAGATGATAATTGAATAAAATTTATCTGTTAATAGGAAAATGTTTTAATATGCATGATTAGATTCATAGGCAGCAAAAAGTGAAACCCAGTGTGATGTTATGTTCTAGGTCAGGGGTAGGCAACCCACTGCTCTGGAGCCGCATGTGGCTCTTTCATCCCTTCTGCTGTGGCTCCCTGTTGCCGGTCAGTGCCACAATTTTGAGAGGAGCTTCTGGTTGGGGGAGGGGGAGGGAAGCATGGCATGCCAGGAGGAGACTTTATGGCAAGGGGTGGGTTTTCTGGTCAGCTCCACAATTGATAGGGCTTTTGGTTAGGACAGGTAGAGGAAAAAGGATGCCGCGCTAGGTGGAGAATCTATGGTGGGGGAACTGGATTTCTGGTCTGCTCCAGAATTGAACGGGGGGCATCCGGTTAGGATTTTGTTGCTCTTTGAGGTTGCAGTCCTGTTCTAGGTATTGGAGTAGAGACACCCAGAAAAACTCATTCTGGGTGACTTTGAGCCAATTTCTCTTTCTCAGTCCAGGCTATCTCACAATCTACCTTATGGGAGAAATTGGAGGAAAGGATGCTTTCCTTGAGTTCCTAGAAGAAAGGCAGGACACAGCTAGATGCACAGTCAAGTACCAATAAATCTTACTTCTGTGTGAAGTGTTGCTGGTCTTATAACTTGAATTAAGTTATAAGACCAGCAACAGTATTGTCTTTATGGTAGATGATTTTGTCTTTGTACAAGGCACATGATTATTTACATAAATCTGGAGAAGAATGCTTTAAAAGATAATATTGGTTCCTATATGTTCAGTTAGTTTTACCTAATTTCCCATGTCTTTAAATTCTTAGGTTGTATGCAAATACACAAATGTCTATTATTTACTGCAAATTAAATATGTACATGGGGATGAATGGAACAAATAAGATCAGAGATACTGTAGTGACATGCTGACTAATGAGAGATAAGTAAGGCAAATACAAGAAACAGTTGTATATCGCCAAGACATTCCTATCCATGTAATATATCAGCAGGTTTATGCAGAAGCTGCTTGTTATATAATTAAACAAAGAATTAAAAAGCATTGGGTTGTTTTGCAGGAAAGTTTGTATTCTTGGGCAACTAGCTGTTCAGTTTCGAGACAGTTTCTGCCTGAAATTGCAGAGGTCCTTGGTTTAACTTTGCATCTTCCTTTTTGCACCATTCTTTCCAAATGACCTGACATTGGCCACCTACTGATCTTAAGGCATATTTATATGTGTCACCAGTCTAGTGATGTTGCCTGGTTATGACCAGCTCCTGCAATCACTCTCCACCCATACACCCATGCACATTTTCAACCACAAGTTTTTGCTTTCCAAGAAGTTAGTGGCTGGCTCAGGTTGCCACTGCTCTTGCACAAATTTTGTGTGTTTCAGGAAACAGAAGTGATTGGAGCCTCTGGCAAAGTTAGCATATGGAGAACTTGATATTTTATATCTAAGCAGGTCAGAAAATGTGGCTTGCCCTGAAGCAATTTGTGTAATTAATGAATACAAAATAGAGTGCAGCAGCTAACAATTTTACAGGTTGTACTTTCATTGCCTGCCTCCATTGATCCAAAACATTAGCAGCAATTGGCACTGGGAAATGATTGACAGCTGCCAGGGCTTTTTGTCAATTGAGAAGCCAAGTTAAGAGGACTCATTCTTTTGTTTCTACTTCTCTCAACCTACTGGTTTTATTATTTGATCTTTCATCCTGAGAGTTTTGAGCCATATTAGTGCATGCTCAAAAGCAGTGACAGTAGTTGATAAGTCAAAGCGTGAAAGATATCAAGGTGAAGCTTTAACACTCAGTGACGGGGAAGCCTGGCTCTGGCATGTATTAAGGAATCTTTAGTGAGCTGGTTAGCAATTTAAGGAACTGTCTGAATCTTCTTATATTCCTGGGTTAAAATAATCACATGATGATGGATCTTTTAGGAAGCGCCTTGCAGTGTTGGTGTCTCTATTTTATATCTGTCCCACAACTCCTGCTGGCTATTCAGAGTTGTAGAAGTTATGATGGCTGTGGTTATATTGGTCCTCATCATCTCCAATTACAGGATAGGCAGGCGTGAGACAATACTTGGAGTCATAGACTTGCCGCGGCAGCCCATACACAGTCATGCCTTGCTGTGAGGCTCCTTTGTTGCTGCCCATTTGCAGGGAGATATTCTGGGTGTCACAGTGCTCCATGCCAAGGGTGGGCTCAAAGATTTGTCTCTTGGTTCCAGGAGCTGTCATGCCCGCCTGAGGTGGGTGCAGTAGAGGAAAAAAGGGGAAGAATAGAAAAGTAAAAAGCAGTTACTTGGAGAAAGTGTGAAAAGATTGGAATAATTGATAAATGACCACACATATATACCTGCCAGTTAGTATTTAGCATGATTACTAAACCTTTCTGTTGAAGAAAATATGCCACCCAAGAAAAATAATTTGACTCTTTGCCTTGTAAGGTATTTATTTTCTAATTGATATATGTCAGAATGGAGTAATTGGCTTTCTAGCATACCTCAACAATTTCTTTATCTTGATTTTTGAGAGCTAAAAATCTCTTTTGAGATTTGAGGTGCCTAATTTCTACACTACTCTTAGAGGAAAGAACAAACGATGACTTGTTTACACCAAATATATCTTGAGATAATAGTATTTGCCTCAGTTCACATGTTTTCAGAGACCAAAATCCAAAGAATCATGTGCTCCCAAATTAAATGTTGATGTACAAACAGGAACAGGGACTTTGTGTTTGGAAGAATTTGAGAGTTGTTTTTTTAATGAGACCTAAACACAAGCTACATAAAAGTGTTCTAGATATAATTACCTAGCTTCACACAGTGACAGTGTATGTCTGAAATCCTTAGGAATGTCCCAGCTATGTAGACATATGGCTACCTCTGAAGTACTTCAGAGTCAAAGGCAAACAGGATTTGGAGCATGCAGTGGCATGAGCATAGCACCTGTCCGACTTCTTAAAGCAGCTGCACTGAAGTTGTGGGTGGTTGCTGCATACAACTTGAAGAGTTGTGAATAGGATTCATGTGCCTTGAAGTACCTATTTGTCTTCAATCTGAAGAGCCTAGTATTATCTGAGTAAGTATACAGAAGTATACAGAAACTGCAAAGAAGGAACTTATCCTTTGTTTCTACATGGAGATTATATTATGATAGAAGCAGTATATCTGCTATTGTACAAGCAGTTGTGGTAATCCTACTAGTCAATAAATTGTTGATGTTTCAGTGGAAGAACGAGGAGGAAAACAGGGTAAGAGTATCAAAATCATCTCAGTAACTCATTTTTTTTCCATTCAGATTTCTTACCTGGCTAGCCCCCTTGTTGGTTCCCATTTGTAGACTGATTGTGGCCTGATCTAGAGGTTGGTCTGCACCCAACTTTGGATCATAGAGGTGTCGACGTGTGCCATATGCTGTCATACCTTGCTGGCTGGCAAACTTGTTGGTGCCCATCTAAGAAGAATGCAGTATTGACAATTAGACTCATCATTCTCTCTTTGCCAAGTTTCTATTTCATATACTGTATAGGTTAAAAGCTTCCTCTTCATTCTGTCACTTAGACCTTTTCTCCATTTTCTCCCTAGTGATTTATATTATGCAACATTACTCAGCCATGACTGGTAACAAAACATTCCATATGAAGACAGCTTTATGGTATCACTGTAAATCACAAGTGAAGAACTGGTCCTTTTCATGTCTTCTGTTTCCCTTACCTATTCGGCAGTGATTTTAATGCAGGAAAACTCATTCAAAGCCCTGACATTCCTAGAGATAATTTTTTGGGAACAAACTGGCAAAAATCACATTGGCAAATATAATACTTAGACAACAAGATGCCAGTTTTAATGAGTCAGATATAAAATGGAACTGAGGGCAGTTCACCCACAGACTTTGCACCATTTCTGAATGTTTTCCAGAATTGAATCTCCTATGCTGCTGTCTTTACCCACCAGTTGAGCCTGTTAATTTGTAGCTTGGCTGCAGTGTAAAATACTGATATGTTTCCAGTAATGAAGCTTGGAAGAGTTTGTGAGTGGTCTGTTTTCAATCTGTTGGCAAAAATTCTTGCCATTTCCCAGCTTCAGAGCTGGCATAGCATCAATGACATCTAGACTGGGGGCCAGGTGGAGTCAGAATGATGAAAATAGCATCAAATTGCAAGCCTATTACTTTTGTGCGTGCATTATAATGTTACATATTTCAAAGTGGTGGAGCCTACAAAACAAAACCACTTTCAATTCTGCAGATTCCACTGGTATTCACTTAGCCCTTAAACAGAAGTGACCTGAGAGTTTTACAGGCATATCTTTACAGCAACTGCTCCTATATTTTTGGTGCATAAGAACAAATCTACTGATTCCAGTTTACTATGCAGTAAATTGTTTTGATTCCCTGCACACAATAACTCAGATGAAAAGAGCTCATGTGAATTTGACTATGTTTTCTTCCCTTAAGCAGTGGGCTCAAAGCATGCTTACTGCTGCTTGGGATTGTTTTGTTTCCCCCCCCTCCCCCCTTCCTGGCTGTGTCGATTTTGGAGAAGAAATTGGTCTTCGAACAGCATATTTTCCCTGCAATGTAAGATGGGAGAAAGGGAATTTCTATTGCTTCTCTCTCCCCTGCAATTTTCAGTGTTTTGTTCATGGTTCTCATCAGCATTTTTTTTACTGGCTAATGCACACCTGGCTGATCCATATGTATGCATCTTGCTGTATTAATCTGCATCTAATCAGCTAAGAATAGCAGACACACTAGTTTGGCACCATTTTTGTCTCCTCTGCAATTAATTGACTGGAGGAAGTGTTGCCTAGTTCTTGGGTACTTCAAGGCTGACTGTGGTGAGAAACATTGCAGATCAATCTCAAACTGTTTCAGGATATTTGGGCAGAAGGATGAAAGCTCTCATGTGGAAGTGCCATAGTAATTATGTATTTGGCCACAGTACACATTTGCACAAAGAAACTAATTTTGAAGGTATAGCAAGGTATGCTAAATTGTTTGCTACAGACAATGATATAAAATATCTGTATCTTAGGGAAACAGTTGCTATGACTGAAGCCACACACCTGCAATCCAATGATGTTCCTTCCTTCTTTCAGCTTTTCAGGCAGGAATTTCCTCTGTTGTTTTTCGGCATATTTCACTCCAACATTCACCCTGTTTCCTTTTGTCTTTGCCTGTGTTGTGACAATCAGAAATCCTTTCAGATGTTTCTCTCAGGTATTTTGCCAGAATGAGGCTGATCTGTTTTGCAGCGGAGTTGAGAGCAACAGGAAGTTTCCCCCTGCCCCAGACCTCCTAGTTATTTCATTTCAAATTGGATCAAAAACCCTGGACTCAGTGTTTAGATCTGCAAATTTAGATCTCAAGTGATTTCCTTGAGATATCATTTCTGTGATGTCCAAACTGAAATCTCAGCACCTTCCTTCTGAGTGTGTAAAATTAGGCTGAGCATATATGGACGTGCAAAGAGAAAGGGTCCTATGTACTTCTATAATTTAGGGTTTACTGCTTACATGTAAAATTCTGGGAAGGAGTCTTGGTAGAAATTAACTGAATATACTGAAAAAAGGTTCCTCCTGCCCATCAATATAACTCTTCTGATGGAAGATTTATAGACCAATAAGGGATATTGCAGATCAGAGGCAGTATAACAGGTATTTTCTTCTAGTAGTGAAGAGTTAGCTATGAGATTGTCATTTTAAATGTAATCTGAGGCCACACTGATCTTGGCCACCACTCACATTTCAATATGGTGATTAGGTTATCCAATATTAGATTATTGGGGTGATATCTATGAAATACATTCATACTATCATATAGGGTTCACTGAAGAAAAAATGAGCAAAAACAACTTACCATGCTAGCTAAAGCAATCAGAGTTGACTGGACCTGGGTATGGTTTGTATTTTCAAAGAGATCGTTTGCTTCAAAAACGTCGTGGGGTTTCACTCCATATCTTGTGATAGCCTTAATAAAGTTGCCAATGTTTTCCAGCTGCAAAACAGGAGAGTCAAATAATCATTTACAATCATTGAGCATTTTCCAGGAATGATTTCCTTTACAATGCTTCTCCTAAAAAGTGGATGGTGGAATCTTCTCCAATATGGCATGTAACTGTAATTCCAGCATGTCTGAAAAGCATTATGGTAGGGAAGACTGATTTAGTACTGTCTCAAAGCTCAAGGGGAAAAAATATAGCCATCTACATAATGCATCACAAGTGCAATGGTGGAAGCAAAAGGACTACATGAGGACTCTTCTAATAATGAATGGATTCATGAGCGAAAAGTGCTTCCTTCACTTTTTACAGTCAGCAAAGATGTAGCAATTAGTAAAAAGATAGGAAAGTAGAAAGATAAATATTATTCTGCCCTGTTTGGTAATTGCTCTGTCCCTTTAAATATCTACTATCAGAACAACCACACAACATATACTGCAGGACCCCAACCCCTGGTCCGTGGACTGGCATCAGGCTGCAGCATGCCAGAAATGGGGCCATGCAAACAAGCAAAGCCCCATCCATGGGATGCAGGCAGCATGTGAAAACATACCCCTTCTGGTCCGCAGAAAAAACTCTCTCCATGGAACCGGTCCCTGGTGCCCAAAAGGTTGGGGGCCACTGATGTACTGCACGGCAGAACTCTGGCAGTAAAAGCTGCTTTTGAGAGGGAGCATTTGGATCAAAGAATCAGGGAAGGGAATTCCTTTCCTCATTGCCCAGTCTTCATACTCCCAAATACATCAGCCAGTCTTTCACCTACAATATTTGGCTGCATAGTTTTGCTCATTAGGCTTTGAAATTGATTTTCACTATTTATTTCTGTCCAATTCATTTGTATTTGTTAAAAAATCACTTCTTTAAACTTTTTATTTTAGTTGAAACATTTATTCGTTTGTGCTGCCAATACATTGTTATTTACAGCAAACAGCTGTAAATAAGATTAGATTAAATTAACAAGAGTCGGAAGGGACCTTGTAGGTCATCTAGTCCAGGGATCTCCAACCTTGGCAAGTTTAAGACTTGTGGACTTCAACTCCCAGAATTCTGGGAGTTAAAGTCCACAAGTCTTAAATTTACCAAGGTTGTAGACCCCTAATCTAGTCCAATCCCTTCCCAAGCAGCAGACCCTACACCCTTTCTGACAAATGGCAATCCAATCTCCCCTTGAAAATCTCCAGTGATGAAGCTCCCACAACTTCTGTTCCATGGGTTGATTACTCTCACTGTCAGAAAATTTCTCCTTATTTCTAGGTTGATTCTCTCCTTGATCAGTTTCCATCCATTATTCCTTGTCTGGCCTTTAGGTGCCTTGGAAAATAGCTCTCTGTGGCAGCCCCTCAAATATTGGAAAGTTATTTACTGTGTAGTAAAGAGAAAAGCTCGGCTATTTCCTGCTGCCATGCTGCTAATCTCTCATGTACCTTAGTAAAAGTTTCTTAATAATATAAAGGTAGCACTGATCTGGACATAGTAAGAGAGAATGGTACCTGATGCCAGTTCTGGGTGGACTCATTCACTTTCCTTACAGATCCAGGTTGGAGTTTGTTGATAAGTCTGAAAGAGGTGGGGAGAGGAAAGTTTTATTGCAAGGTGTTTATTTCTTCAGCATCAATATACGAATTCTGTGTGTTTACTTTGATGGAAGAATACCATGTAATTCAGAAGTGGCAACCTGTATGCTTTTTCTTTCTGAAAGGTTCTCTCTAAACAAAAATACTGTGTTCTTACCCATAGAATGTACTCAAGAAGTGGTCAGTCAGAAGAAAATTGCTGTATTTTTTTCTAACTTCAAAAAAACCCCAGTGCAGCTCAGTAATCTTAGTTTTAAAACCTCACACATCCACTATAAATTAATTATATTAAGGGTGCAGATTCTCCTAATTAATTGGTCATCAAAAAAGTAGTGTCTTTATTAGGCAGTTTAGGTGGTGTTTTCAGTCATGATTCTTGGTATGGAGATTGAATGGAATTAAGGGATTAAAATTAAATTAAGGGATGTGGTTTAGTGATACTGCAAATATTTTGAGATTGCTTTGGCCACATAGAGCTGGCATTGCAGTCTTATACCTGTGTGTACAAATATTGGTTACATTTAAATTGTTTAATATTCATAGTAATAAAAATGCAGTATAATGGAAACAGGAAGATGATCTGCTATTCTGCTAGTTGGCTGAGATGGTAAATAAAGTTGCCAGATAACCAGGAAAAAAATCCATCTGATGGATTTAATTATGTCTAAGCCACCAAAAGCAATGTGTTTCAATCCCCTTTAAATTCAATTAAATTTAAAGCATCCTTGAGTTATTCCAATACTTGGGATTGGGGGAACATATTTAGGGATCAAAATTTTAAATACAGGGGATACATTAGATTTCTTTATTTCCTTTTAAAGTAATTTTAGTAGGTATTTAGGGTATTAAATCTTGTTTTATTATCCAGGTTTCTTTTCAAATTATAATAAGGCATGCACGGTCTTTGACATTGATGAATCCTTGGCAAGATGAATTGTAAATCTAAATAAAAATGTCTCTCAACAATCATGTTTAATGACCTTTTCTTAAAAAAGGAGATAATATTTCTCCCCCCCCCCCCAAGATTATATCTGAAAATGCCCATCTAGAAAAAGATAGTCATTAAAATTTTAATTTGAATGAAAACAACTAATGCTGTGAAGTCAGAGGGAAGTGTGCAAACATTTCCTTTTCTTAATAAGTTAAGCATACTACTACAAGTCCTTTGTCAGCTAATTAATGCTAGTCTAAACTAGCACTAAGCCTTCTTTGTCCATCCTCAGTCTTTAGGGAACAAGCTTTCCCCTCCTTTTCTGTTGTCTTACTCGCACAGGATGACTCCATCTTTCAGACTTTCCATGAAGTTGTCTCCAATGCGCTTCCCTGTTGCTTCCTCAATCCATTGTCGCAATTCAAGTTCCCGCTGGGGATCATATTTCTGTGCTAGCTGCAGAAAGAAATGATGTATTTTGGAATATTTAACCAAGGAATAAACAAAGATTCATTCACAAGCATGATGTAATGCCTTCTCTTTGATGGAGTTTATTACTTCTGAGAATTACATACAAGAATTTAAAAGAGTGTAATTAATACTATAATAATTATAGTCCAGAACTGTTCATATTCATAAATGAGGAAACAGAAAATACATGAAAAGCAGTAATAGATTGATATTGGATTGTATTTAAGCTTAAATGTAGTAGAATATTGATTTCAAAAAGAGGGGTTTATCTGGTTAATCTGAAGGCAGGAACATAAAATATATTTTGAAATAATAAAGCTGTTAATGTATTACACATCAGAATAACAAGAACCATCATAACAAAAAACATATTCATTTAAAATCTAGATATTTTCAAGGCTTGGCTCCAGATGTAAACATCAAAAAGGGAATACCATATCTGGATGCTTTTAAAGAAAACCTTTTACAACTTATTGCCTAGTGAATTCTTGGCGAATGTCATGTAATCCAGTGGGCATCCCTTGTAAACCTTAATAACTGGCTACTGTGTAAGAGATTGTATCCAGCAGACATTCAGGGCCTATAATTGGATAAAACTTTATGCCAGCATGGATACCTCGAATATAGGGGGATTTTAACTACCATGACATCAACTGGGAGACAAACTCTGCACCACAAGTGGAAGGTCAAACAGGTTCCTGACAAATATAGCAGACAACTTTGTCTCCCAAAAAGACAGAAGGGAACTAGGAGATCAGCCATATTGGACTTCTCACTAACAGAGATGAAACGATAGAAGGTGTTGAGGCTACAGGAACCTTGGAGGGGAGTGATCATGCAATATTGGAATTCAACATTATGCAAGCACAAGCAATAGAACAAAGTCAAACTAGAGTCTTGGATGTTTTAAAAGAGTTAATTTCAATAAACTTAGAGCTTGGGAAGGATTCCATGGATGAGAATCCTTAAGGTAAAAACAACTCAAGAAGCTTGGGAAATTTTGAAAAGTGGAAGCCCAGTCTGGCACAATACCAATGAAGAAGAAAAATAACAGGGCTATGTCTAGTTTAATGAAAAGAAGGACTAGACATGATAGCAGTGTTCCAATATTTAAGAGGCTGACACAAAGAGGTTGTCAACCTGTTCTTGAAGGCACCTGAAGGCAATACAAGAAGCAATGGATGGAAACTAATCAAGGAGAGAAGTAACCCAGAACTAAGAAGAAATTTCCAGACAATTGGAACGATTAATCAGTGGAACAACTTGCCTCCAGAAGTTGTGAATGCTCCAATATTGGAAGGTTTTAAGAAGAGATTGGACAACCATTTGTCTAAAATGGTGTAGGGTTTCCTGCCTGAGCAAGGAGTTGGACTAGATGACTTCCAAGGTCCCTTCCAACTCTGTTATTCTATTCTATAGCTCAGCAGTTCACTAGCAGTCAGTGCTTCTCTTTCAGAGAAGTTTACAATAAATTGTTCCCCTTCAGCATTCTAGCTATGATGCTGCAGTTTCCAGACCAAACTCAGAAGCAGGCCATGTGTGCACATTGAAAGAAATGTATCTTCAATGTGGTCACTAAAGCTCTGCATCCTCCAGAAATAATTTGAATGATTTTTTTTCAGACCTTATACAAGCATGTCACCTCTCATTCATTCATCAGAGCAGTCAATCTTTTTTTTCCCCAGGCATTTGCATGAGCCTGAAATAAAAGTAGCAGTTGCTTTAAGAATTACATAGATTTTTAATGGGATTGGCAATTTTTTTCAGGAACTGGCAAAAGATGGGCTGTTTTAAGGAATAGCTGCACCTTTGTGGAGCCCAAAACATTTATTCCAAGCTTTACTGAAGAGTGCACTGCATTACTGGCTAGGCTACTCTCTTGTCCAGGACCAGCCACAGCCATGAGTGATAAGAGCTGGAAAAAAGTTGTCCTTGCTATGGAAGCCAGCTGTGCCTAAGTAGCTTTCAAAGCTTTGAACCTGCAACATCATGGAATCTTCCCTAATTCCCAGGCAAGAATCTGCCGGAATTCAATTTAAGGTTTTTTTTCCCTCTAGGCAGCAGTTAAGTGGTGCACACGCTTGCCAGACTTGAATGATATGAATAGATTTGATCAGAATACTGATTTAGTCATGATTTGCAGCTCTGAGGATTTCAGTTCTTTCATTCTTAAGTGAAATGAAGTCTTGGATCCAATCCAAAGTTTTAAAATTACTGCTGACAAGGTCAAAAGATATATTTTTCCCTCAAATCTCGCCGCCATCATATGTTAACTACAGTTATTTACACATTCTAAAAATTAAAAGCTAGTAGTAATTATTACAATAGATTAAATGTATGAGGAAAGACTAAATAAAACATCTAATAGAATTTTAAAACTACCCTTTATCAAAGTAAAGTTCAGTTTGTTGGTAAAAGTGTGTGTTGAACTTTACATTGGAAACAATGCTTTGTGAAGGACAGAGATTTAATAAATCAGAGTATCTCATCCTGGCTTTAAAAAACACTCCATTTTGCATTGACTTTGAAGTTTGTATATTGGTGAGCAAAAATTCTTTTACTGATCTGAAAAAAAGGAAGGGCAAAATAGACACAGAATAAAATCTTGTCTTATTTTACAACACCTTACCTTTATAATACCTTACCTTCTCTCTCTGTCTCAATCTCTCCCCCCCTCCTTCCCTCACTCTTTCTCATATCACTAAAAGCATATTTCAGCACTGAATGAATTCCTAACCAACATAAATACACGTGGAAGATAAATTGGCAAATCCCTGTGGCAATGGAAACCTATTTTAATCATAGGAAATAGCATGTGTGAAAATTCTAGGTCACTCCACACTAGGTAGTCAGTCTTCCAACTTTGTGTTTCTAAATATACACTTATCCCATACAATAACCTTAAGAATATTTTTGTATTACTTGATTTTAATAGTTTAGTACAGTAATCTGTCTGGGACTAAAAAAGTTTCCAATGTCGGTTGGTTTATAGACAGTATACATGTACTGCTAGTTTTACTAGTTTGCTAGCTATTTAACCCATAGTTCATTATTGCTATCTTAGCTAAGATTCTTGTTTCATATCCTACTCTGGATGGCAGCAAAGGTGTGTTCTAGGACAAAAGGCCCTGCAGTATAAATGATGTGGGAGGTATAAACATTTCTCTTTATTGCTCCAGATAGTTGCTGTTTCAAAGAAAAGCAGGGAATAAACTGTGAAGGCTGAATTTTTTATATCCTTTCTGACTAAAATGGCAAGCAGCAGCACTGGTTTATTTTATTCCATCGTTCTGCTTATGTTGTCTATGCAGGTTCTGCCTGCAAGATCATGATTTGGATAATTTTTCTTATTTAAAAATACACATTGCTGCAGTACATTTAAGATTTTTTTCCACATCATGGACTGCACTGATGTTCTTTTTGCTGATTTTTCAAGGAGTTGTGCTTGAAAAGCAAGATGGCCATATTTATCATTGTGAAGGTTTAATGCATCCATTGTACTGCTATTGTGGGAAAAGAATGGCAGGTAGAGAATCATACTGTCAAAAAATACAATTTTTGCTGCCAAACTGAAACTCCAATAGTAGTTAAATTCCGTATAGACTTTTATATAGCTTTGGCAGTGATTGTTGAGAATCTGCAGTTTCATCAGTCAAATGCCTTAGAAGTTTAATCAGATGTGGGACTAATATCCCCAGGTGTTTTTTTTTATTATGCCACTGGGAAAAGCAATATTGGTGTTAGCCTGCCACTTTATTTGGAAATGTACTTCCAAGCCAAGTCCTGGCCTTCCTTCTAAGGCTTTTGCAGCCCCTCAAAGCAGCTGAAGCTGTAGTTTGACTGGTGTTCTGGGAACAGGCTGCTTGAGTGATAGAAGACAGCTCTGAAGAGTTTGTGATCTTGTCAAAAAAATAAAAATAAATCGAAAACAGTATTTCAGTCTTGTGAAAGTATTCTGCCAGTTGAAAATGTCAGGTGATGGACTAATTAAGATTAGGCATCTTCATAGACTGTGTTTCTCCTCATTATTGCTAAAAGTAAACTTCTCTCAGGAAAGATGCTGGAGCAAAGATGTTCCTATTTCAGGATGATGGTGGGCATGTGTCACACACACAAAAAATCTCTTCTTTCAAGATGAGGCTCCCAAGAAGGGCTTGTGGAAGAAAAACTTCCTTGAGCTAAAACATTTAAAGTCTGAAACAACAGCACAGGTGGAAGTATGGAACAAATGAAACATCACTTGAAGCAAAGAAAATGTAGCCTGTGGGGGTGTTCAACAATTAGATTATTAAAAGCTTTTTGCCAAATAACTTGTTGGTTGTTCAGATCAATTATGTAGCATTAAACTCACCCACTCTCTAATCCTACTCCCAATTTCTTGTTGTGAGAAACACTCTCTGCTGACATTACTCCTGTATCTTTTATGAACTGTTTGCCATATTTAATGGGACAAAATGTTTTTGGTGGACATAGAGGCAAATAGAGAAAAGTGTTAAATTGTTTAGCTTTAAAAAGTCAAAGGTTCACTTGAATCAACTTTGAATCCTGCTGATTGCAACACTGCAGTTTTCTTGGCAGTTTTATGGAAGTGGTTTGCTTGCTACTGTTTCCTTCTCAGATGTTTTTCTCAGTTTAGGGAACTGCCTGGGTATTCCCAGTTGATCTCCCATCCAAATACTAATTAGAATCAGCCTTGTTTAGCTTTGTAATATTGGCCAAGGTTAGCTAGGAACTGTGGCTAAAAGCAAAACCACAAAGCCATGACCTCAATGACTGAGAATCTCCATAGATACAAACCAGGAAGAAAACTTGATTTGTTATCTCTTTTTTAGTTTGTTAGGACTCCACTTATTAAAATGAGTGGCAAGAGCCTTCTGAGTTTCTAGCCTGGCATCCTCATCATCTTATCTTAGGTTCCATATTATTTCAAAATCCTCTCTCTTCATCTTTGTCAATATTGGACAATGCCATTTGTCCCCCTGTTGCTTTTGTGAAATTTAGATCTAGAACTACCATCTCCCTTTACCTCAGCCACATGCTCCCAGCATGCACATCTTCCGAACACAGACATGGACTCAAAGCAAAATGCAGCAGATGAAGCATCTAGAGAGCCCCTGTTTTCATGAGGTCACTCTGATGCTTTGTTTCCCTAGTAAGGGATAGTTTTAACCCACCAATGCATTGTTCAGATGATACAGTAGATGGGAGACCTCAAAGAGTGTTTAGCTGGAAGGGGCCAAAAAGGGGACTCGTGGAGGCCGAAAATGGGGTGGCGGAGGCGCCAGTGGGCGGCGGCGATCCCCACAGCCTAGAACAACTGGTCATCGGTATTCCGGGAGGCCGATCCAACCGCCAATCAGCTGCTTGTGCCAAATCAGGCTGTGCTGAAGCTGTCCAAGCTGTTTGTTATTTGCTGTAAGGAGGCAAATTGCTGGGAGGCAGAGACAGAAGGATGGAGGCCAGCAGGTGGGCGGAGCTTCAGCAACATTTGGTCTATAAGATGCACAGACATTTCTGCCCACTTTTGGGGGGGAGTGCATTTTATAGTCCGAAAAATACGGTAGCTTGTTTTGGTATGTGGGGAAATGGGATTACTCACATTAAATCACCCCCAAAAATTTCCTTCACATTTTCACAAAGAACATTTTCCACACTTACAGCCCTGTAGAGTCCACTGAAGAGGCTACTTCTCTTCTGTCATACTTCAACCATCTGAACACACTCCATTTCAAAATTGTACTTCTGAGGACATTAGCTATTCTTCCCATAATAGAAAGGAAGGAAGTGCCAAGAGCTCTATTACCTTGCACATTTACAAAAGTGAACAAGATTATTTTGAGGGAAAGAGACACACTAAAGAGATCTTTTTCCTGCAAGTATTAATCTCTCACAAGCTTGATGGGAATTAAATCCCCCAAATCTACTCCAAAGAGGATTCTTAAAATGGTTTATGTCACTGACATAATTGCATGATGTTTCACAAATTATTCCTGGTTGTCATCCGTCAATGTATGTCCTTTGATTTTTTATTTAGTTCGATCTCTTTGGACCCTCTGTCCTCCTACCATGCACATACACTTCAGAAACTGAATGTTTTCAAATTTAAACACATGCTAATACAAGTCTGTCATAATAAGAAAAAATGGCAACCTTTCATTTATGCAAAGAGATGAATAAAATTAGAATGGAGCCTGATCTACATATCCCTTGAACTGAGGTGAGAGAATGAACTCTGTCATTTTATGCTTCTGAACATTCTGTTACGATAAAACAAATAAACAAGGTTTCTTATCTATCTAGCAGGGAACAGATTGAGATTGCTCTCCTCCAATCCAAACAAAGCCTTTAAAAAAACCCCAAGGAATTTAAAGACAGATAAAAAGAAACATTTGAATGTGACATCTCCTATTCTCAAGCTGAAGTAGCGTTGGATAAAAGCAGTGTTGATTCAAGGGTGGATGATACCCCCAGGCTACACAGATGATGTTACCTCTCACCAATGTGCATTTTTTGAATGATTTGGAAGGAGAGGCAGCTTTGGTGCCTTAGGCCAGTGACTTTTTAGCCTTGGCTAAAGCCAGCCCTCGATAAGAGTAGAGCAACGCTAATTTTTTTTTGTTTCTGCCTCATCACCATGTCTGGGAAATAATATATTTCCAAGCCTATAAAGATCAAACTACAAGAGATGTAGTTTTTCCCACACTCTTTAAGGACCTTTTAAGTATCTGTTGGAAGTTGATCCACATCAGATTTTAACCACTAAAAAAGAGATTTCTTTCTTTCCCTGACTCCTGTTTATTTTTCACACAAATGTTTATTACTGCAACTTTTCATTCGGCTGGGAGAGGAACTTAATTAGAGTGCTTCCACATGTCAAATTTGGTTCAGATTGTGAATTCCTGCAGCTGCTGGTATTTAAAAAACTAGAACCAGCATATGGGGATCAGTAAACTCAGGCAAGTGTTCCTGTCAGGTGTAATCTGATTCGGGGTTTGGACTGTACAACCTGAACTTGGCCAATAGGCCAACAGTATGATTTGTTCACTGGTAAAACTTTGGTTTAATGGAAACAGCATTTGCCAATTGGGGAGGCAAGTGGAAAAAGCCTATTGCCATGCTTGAGCTTTTGACATTTTTTTAGAAAGCTCTCATCCAGGGTTCCTAGCAAATTGTTGCAAAGGCCTGGAGAGTTTTACTTTGACTTGCATAGGGAAAAAGATCCCCTGCAGGCTTTTCCTCAGGTTAATTGGACTCTTCTAGATCTTTATTTGTTCTTTAGATGCAATAAAGCCAACAGATTTCCTCATATACTGGCAAATGAATGTGACATTACAGTAGCAAGCAGTATTTTGCACTAAGCAATACAAAGACTATGCAGAATGCACACAACTCTCTAGTGCTGAGTCACCATCAGACTATGCCACCTGTGATATGTTGGCAAAAGTGACTACAGTCCTCCAAGATCATGTTTCTTAATCTTCTCATGATTGTAGGTACTTTTTTTAATGAAGAACACACATGACTGATTCTTTTAAAAAGGGAAGGATTAAAACCAAATTCATAGGTATAGAATTGGTGATACTTTGCTCAACAACACTAACTGTGAGAGGGATATAGGAGTCCTAGTGGACAATCACTGAAGTAAGAGCCAGCCGTGTGCTGCAGCCACCAAAAAAGCCAACACAGTTCTAGGCTGCATTAACAGAGGGATAGTATCAAGAACATACGAAGTGTTAGTACCAATTTACACTGCACTAGTGAGATTGCACTTGGAATACTGCATACATTTTGGTCACCACAATACAAAAAAGATGTTGAAATTCTAGAAAGTGCAGAGAAGAGCAACAAAGATGATTAGGAGACTAGTGGCTAAAAAATACGCTGAACAACTGCAGGAACTGGGTATGTCTAATGAAGAGAAGGACTAGGGGTGACATGATAGCAGTCTTCCAATACATAAGGGGCTGTCATGAAGAAGAGGGGGCCAACCTATTCTCCAAAACACCTAAGGGCAGAACAAGAAGTAATAGATGGAAATTAATCAAGGGGAGATATACCTAGAGCTAAGGAGAAATTTCCTGTCAGTGAGATTCCATTCAGTGGAATGGCTTGCCTTCAGAAATTGTGGGTGCTCCAGCATGAATGGTTTTTAAGAAGAGATTGGACAGCTATTCATCCAAAATGGTATATGGTTTCCTGCTTGAGCAGGAGGTTGGATCTCCAAGGTCCCTTCCAACTCTGTTAGTTTGTATTTTGTAAATATTTTTTAAAATGTTTCGGTAACTCACTACATATTCTCTTTCACTTAATTGCATTAATTATAAATATGGGTGGGGTGGAAATGAACTTATTATCTTTTAGAGTGCATGCTTTTTTTCTTTCTTATGCACACACAATTAACAAACTTTTTTAAAATACTTAAAAAAATTAGAAAAGAGGCAAATAAAACAAAGCTAAGAAAGAAGAAAAAAACTATATATTTATCAATAGTCACTGATTTTCCAATGAATATGCTAGCATAATACCGTGTTTCCCTGAAAATAAGATATGTCTGGATAATAAGCCCAATCGGGCTTTTCAGCGCATGCGATAATATAAGCCACCCCTGCAAAATAAGCCACCCCACCAACTACTTACATGCATGCGCAGCCAGTCCCGCCGTTTCCTCTGGTTGCTTGCCACACAACCAAAATGAGTTGAGACGAGGCTAGGGGGAGGGGAGGGGAGGGGGGGGCCATGCCCTCCCCTCCCTGTTCTTTGCACCGGCTGAGCAGCCCAACATGTCCCACCCCACCCCAATGGCAACAGCTTCTTCCCTTCCCTGCCGTCTCTTTATCGAGAGGGGTGGCAGGTGGGGCGGGGGAGAAGTGAGACGTGTGGAGCGAGATGTGGCTCTCCTTGCCTTTTTTTCTCCCCCCCTCACTGGGCATGACAGGGCTCCTGACCCTCACTTAGCCACCCGCCCCCTTTAGGGATGCAATTTGGTGGTGGCAGGTAGGGCAGGTGAGAAGCGGGACGCATGTCTTACCTTTCAAGCTCCATCGCTTTCCTCGTTGTTGTGCCCAGGGAAACACGCTGTAAAAGAAAGCCTTCTCGTGAGTTCAAGAAGTTTGATTGAACTCACAAGAAGGCTTTCTTTTACAGCGTGTTTCCCTGGGCACAACAATGAGGAAAGTGATGGAGCTTGAAAGGTAAGACGCGCGTCCCGCTTCTCACCTGCCCTACCTGCCACCACCAAATTGCATCCCAAAAGGGGGCGGGTGGCTAAGTGAGGGTCAGGAGCCCTGTCATGCCCAGTGAGGGGGGGAGAAAAAAAGGCAAGGAGAGCCATGTCTCGCTCCACACGTCTCACTTCTCCCCCGCCCCACCTGCCATCCCTCTCGATAAAGAAACGGCGGGGAAGGGAAGTAGCTGTTATCATTGGGGTGGGACGGGACATGTTGGGCCACTCGGCCGGCGCAAAGAACAGGGAAGGGAGGCGACAGCAGCTACGGGACATCAGTCCCACACTCGCAACCTCCTGCACCCCCAAAATAATAAGACCCCCCAATAATAAGGCCAAGCCCTTTTTTGGGGGGGGTTCAAAAGAAAATAAGACCATGTCTTGTTTTTGGGGAAACATAGTACAATTGGTTAAAATATTGTTATAAAGTGTCACAGTGTTTCTGTCATAATCACATGCATTGCTGCATCCTTTGATTGGTGGAAAATCCAAAACAGATCATATATTGCCAACCATTCCTTGACATCTGGAATAATACCACATTTCTAATTTTTTCATATTATTTTAGCCACCCTAGACAAAGCACATCTGGGAATGTGTATTTTAAAAAACTGCAACATATCCAACCACATGATTGTGGGTACTGAATATGGATTTAGCCTGGCGCTCTATTCAGTTCAGGATACAGGGCCTGCAGAGGAAAATCTTGATGGCAGAGGAAAATAGCTTGCAGAATACTATGAAACTATTTAAGTTACATTTCTGTTCCACACAGCCTAATTTAGACAAAATTCATACCAAAATGGAGATGAAAAAATGAATATTTGTAGAAGTACAATAATAATAAGTCATAATTTTAAAAAACGGGGTGAGAAATTAATTGGATCAGGACTGGCTGACCATGAAGATGAAAATAAGAACTAGAGGCTGCCTGACAGGCACATACAGTATCCTAATTAATAACATTCCACATTACAATATTTTCTTGCAGCTATCAATTGTTTACATCCTATTCTTAGGGTATGAACCTTAATTCCTAAACAGCTTCATCTTCAATAATAAATCAGCTGTCTTTGGAGAAATCTTTATTGAAGTCAAAACACAAAAAACAAGATCAAATGTGGAAGGCCCAAAACAATTAAGTGGAGACCTGAAGTGATTTGAAATGGTTTGATACCATATTTTTTTTAAAAAACAAAAACAAGTAGGCTAGATGGCAGCCTTAGAATATGCCACCTAACTACTAGTCAGATTCAACTCTGCTTACTTTTTCTATACTCTGGCTAAAAGAGTATAGATTTTCAGGGGTGATTAAAAACAAGGTAGAGATTCTCTTAAAAGAAGCTGTGATGAATTGAAATGCTTCCACTTGTACATTTCTTGGCGATATGCACAACTGTGGCTGGTGTTCTTTGACCCAAGTTAAATTAGTACTGAAATATTCCCATCAAAACTGGGTGTTTTGGTGCTTGAAGAGAACCTGTACTAGTAAAGAGGCAAGGATTTGGTGAACCTTCACACAGCAATGCCTAGAGACCTTTGAAAAATCCACATTGGTTTTCTCTTATGTATTACAGAGAGAGAAAGGAAAGTTCTTTAAATACCTTCCTTTTGCATGCAGCTAAAGCAGAAAAAATGATTTAGGACAAGTAACTGGTCATACTTAGAAACTTTGTAGGAAAAAGCTTTATTTAATAGACTATATAAAGTAGGCAGAAAATAGCATGGCCTTGTCTATGAGGAAGGATATCCATTTGTTTATGCATACATGGCCTCCAGTGAAAAAAAGCTGTTTTTACAAGGTGAAATTAAAAGCTGAACACAGCTTGAAAGCAGATGGAGTGGTTAGCGTGACATCAGATTCAGTCCTAGATAACCTCTGCTAAAAGATATATGTAAATCATCTAATTATTCAGCTTTGCAGATCTGGGGACTAATCCAAGGCTGGCCAGCCAACCTTCTTTCATGCCTAAGAAATAACTGGAAACTCTGCCTCCAACAAAAACGCAACTGCTCCTCTTTGCCATTTTCCTCTGCTCCCAATCTGGCCACATAAATTCTCCAAACCGCTAATTAGGAGGGCCAAGCTCTAGAAGCAGCAATGGAGCAACATGAAACTGCAGAAGTGCACTTCTGGATCCTATGTGATGTTGTAGAACTCTTGTTTTGTTCTTTAGAGCTCTGAGTTTTTGAGCAGAAGTTCAGGTGTCAGAATATTAACAATGGTGAATAACATACTCTCAAAGATAGATTGCTAATAATTACTGACATGTACTAATCATTCTGAAATGTATCTCCTGTGTGTCATATTCCTTGAATATTGATTATAGAATATAATGGTGGCTGCACCATTATATATTCTATATGTTTACATTTAAAAATATTAAAACTGGAATAAAAATGCCATAAAATCTCATCTACACAGTGTGATGACTACAGCCATTGTGTAATTTGTCTGCCTGCTCAGTTTATTATCCAGGGACTTCCAGCTTCTTGGTCTTCCTTCTTATGATTCATTATTTTTAAACTGGATTTGCATCTTTTCAGACAGAGGGTTGTCTTCTGTAAAGTAAGATGTGGCCATCCAAGATACCCAGCAGGCCTGGAGGATTTCTTACAATATAGTCATGGAATCCTCCATGGCACATAGTGACCTTTCTGTGAGAAAGATAAAAATTGGTGGATAGCTTCTGCCAAAAGTAAACGAACAGGCTGTCAAGAAATGTGCTACCTTGGAAAACGTGTTCAAATGCCATGGTATGTCTATACCTACAAAGATCAGAATCAGGCAAACAATGGTATTCCCTGTGACACTTAATAGAAGTGAAAGTTGGACTTTAAATAAGCAGGTCAGGAAAAGCATAGACACCTTTGAAGTTTGGTGTTGGAGACGACTCTGGAGAATAGCATGGATAAGAAAACAAACTAATGGATCATTGAACAAATCAACCCAGTGTTCTCGTGAGAAGTACAAATGACAAGACTCAAATTATCCTGCTTAGGACATATATACAAACACCTAACTCTCTGAAGAAGGCTCTAATGCTGACAAAAATGGAAGGATAGAGAAGAAGGAAACAACCAATAGCAGTGGATGGACACCGTTACAATGACAGTGAGGGCACCATTGGGAACCTGAAGAAAACCTATATATCTGGCTGCTCTGAGTATAAAATGACTCAATGACACATAATCAGTCAGTCAGTCAGTCAGTCAGTCTGTCTCTAGAGCTGGAACATTAGTTACAGGTATACTTTCCTCACTTTTGAAAAAGGAAGCACGTTAAAGTGTTAAAGTAATGTGCAAATCAACATTCTGGAGTGTGATTTGTGAGCGAACATTCTGGAGTATGGTTTGGAGCAAGCATCTGCATGTAATATGCATAATACAAAGTGATTACAGGGCATAGACAGAAGAGTAGCTTCTTTAGTACTTAAATCCAAGTGAAGAGTTAAAAAGCAAGCATAAACCTTCTCAAGAAAAAGCACAGGGAAAGTTGCTTGAAATCAGGAAGAACTAGAGGGGAGAGATCAGGTTTGAAAGATCAATATAAAACTAGAAAGGAATGTACAAATCAGAGACCTGGCTGTCTCCTAGCAAAACTATATTTTCCCCCCAAGTAAGACTGCCACCATTAGGAGACTAAATATTTAGGAAAAGGCAAGCTGTTCTATTTCATCTTAAATAAAAGGGAAGACTGTGTTTGATCTCACTGACGTCCTGATTGCATCCCTCCCCAGCACTGTTCTTCTCCATTCTTGGTGCTTGGCATGAATGCCTTAGCTGAGAACAAGAACTCATATGCATTCCTGGGGCCTTTCCTCTCTCTGGATATGAAGCAGTTTCATACCATCAGCTGTGCCAGGGAGTTCTGCCAATCCAAACACGCTGTGTCCCCTCTACAAGGAATTCACCAAACTTGGGAGAAAAATGGAGGACATACTTGTCGCAGATCCACAAAGATTTATCTCTTGGTTGTGATGTTTCAAAGATCAGACCTAGCTAAATGGAGGCAGGACTTATGTGGAAGTTTAGCAAATGGAGGACTATGTATTTAGCCTGCTGTCAAGACTCACTTATTTGTTCCTTTTTAATCTTCCTCAGATAATGAACTAGATGTTACAGAAACAAAAAAAAATGAAGAAGGAAAGTAGCACAGTGTTGGCACTGTTTATCTGTTACATTATTAGAACAGCTTTCACTGCTGTGCCCAACATTACACTTTCTTTTGTTATCTATACATGTAATAGTGATTAGACTGGAAAAAGCAATGTTAAGAATTCTATTTTGATGTAATAGAATAATAATTCTATTATTCATGTGAGTCAGCTAAACTTATTTTCTTTGTTAATTATAGAAATTTATCATATAGCTAGATTTGCATTTATCAGCAGGTGATCTAGGAGCATCAAAAGGGAAATCTCTATTAGCAACTTTTTATTGGGTTATTTGTAACTGTTGTGAGCTGCCCAGAGTCACTTTGGAGAGATGGGCAGCTATACAAATCAAATAAATAAACTAACCACAAAAGCTGTGGAAAAAAATACTGTAATGCAGTTTGCCTTCAGGTATATGTCTCATAGAATCAAGATAGCACTATATTTCAGTGGAAGTACCCCACTGCTCTTCTTACAAAAGTTAAATATATCATCGAGATCAGATCCATGGCTATTTATATTTTTATATTGTGATTTCTACATTAAATTTTACTATGGCTAAAATATCAGCTGTTCAATCAAATGCTTGCTTTCTTCCCTTCTCTCTCCCTTTTTCATTTTGTATCATGCACCGTAGCTTTCTTATCTTTTGGTGCAAATGGAGCATTTAGAGCAAATGGAGCATTCAAAAATTGAAGCCTAAGTGTTAAAAAATAATCAAATTCATGTTAAGCCAGTATTTGTTCCACTGTTTTGATTTAGAGTGATGAAAGTTAAATGCTTCGAATATTTTGGATTTGGATTTATTTATCACTAAATTCTTAGCATTTTCAAACCCCAAATCATGGAACTTTCCAAACTTTATGGGAGCTGTACTTTCCTTAAAATGCCTGGAGTATTTTCAGTTGTACCCTGGGAGGCAGGGGCTATTTAGAAGTACGGGATGTAATTACTTAGGCTCATTGTTAAGAACCAAGAGAAGTGAAATCTCCTGGGTAATATCATGAACTTCTCATACAAACTGCCTGGTGCCTGAAATAATTCTAAAGCATACCATGGGTAGAAAGTATCTGATATGCCTGTATTAAGTAACAGAAGTACTCATCTGACCCTATGCAAATAGGCATAATTCACACAATCTGAATACTGCAGAAATTAGTTGCAATTGCAAATATGTGTACCCAGGGTTCTGTGAATGAAAGGAAAAAATGAAGCTTATCTATATATTGCATAGGATGTTCAGGCAGAAAGAATGAAAACTTAGATCCAAGAATGAAGATATGGGCCTCTGCTGTTAAAGATGTTAAAATATTTATATGGAACTGTGTAATTTGTGTTGTGGCTAATCTAAACTCAGGTTTCAACTGTCAAGTTGATCCATGCAGATTACAGTTTGAAACTGAACATAGCAATTGCATCTACTTTCAACATATTAATTCCTGGAAGGAATTTTGAATTTTGGATTATGTACTCGAAAATAATTAATTGAGTAAATGTACAAGCTCACAACTATCAAACAAATGAATCAGTTCTAAAATCAAACTTAAATTGTATAACTAGAATGTAATTCTTCCACTCTCATATTTACATTTTAAAAGAGAAAATATTAGAGCTACTATACTTGAATACAGAAATCAAGATGTCATTGCAAGTACTAGATTCTTGTAAAAAGCTATAGAAACATCTAATTATTTCCAGCTATCTAGGTATTTTCCCAATGTCTGCACTCCAGATATGGTAGCATTAGGGAATACCAGCACATCAAGAGAGAAGCAATTTAGTGATACCAAGCAGGAACTGGCTATCAAGCCAAACACCTTCTTCCTTTATCAATTACCATCAACTCCTACTTTGGATAGTCCCTCAATGATATATTGCTGATTAGTACTAACGTTTATGCGGTGCAGAAGGAACTTTGCAAAACTTTCTTTTGGACTCTACTCCAAAATCTACAAAGAGCCCATGAAGGGACTGCTTGAAAAGTCAGCTAGTGTGGCGATATACCCTTGTACAAACTAGGCTTGGGTGCAATTTTAGAGAGGCAATAAATACTAATTTATGGGTTCCAGGTTGTGGAGCTACAAGAAATGCAGGCAAGATTGTTGGAAGCTTTAGCTTTTGTGACTGATTATCTGTATTTATCACATGGTGTTAATGGGACATAGTTCTCACTGGAATGCCTGTCACAGGCTGTTCTGTGTTTTAAACTTTGCTTTTGACCTAAGAAGGGGAAGCAAATTTGGATCGGGATGTATTCCAAACAATCTCTGACAGCAGCTTCACAGATGCAAACAATTGCAAGTCATGGATATCAAGCAAAAATGTTGCCAATAGCAGCAGCTTCTCATGCCAAGCACTGTAAACATTGTACTAGAAACTTCTCTTGCATTCTTAAAATCATCTCTAATACTTTCATTTCTTCTGCTCCACAGCAAGGGTCATGCCACGTTTGGTAAAATGAAGGCAACACTATTGACATTTCATAAGGAAACTAGAGTCTGCAATGTTAATAAAGAAAGAGGAGGATCCCTTTGAATCAGACATCATTGAAGGAGATTTGGGTCTAGGAACATTTTCTAGATAAGCCATTCCATGCGTGCTTGTTGCTTTGTCCTGATCAGTTCCAGATTGTATCTGAGACTTTCACATATATTAAAGGATTTCAGTTTGTGTGCTTGGTTTGGTGAGGGTGATTCCTGTCCCTTCATACTTGCCCATTCTGATTACATAGAATTTTTTCCCATTTTTCTAATAACATTTAATTAAAAAATTCCTCCTGCCCATTTTTTCTGCAGAACAGGTTGCTTATGCAGCAGTTCTTTATAAAGCAGTTCTTTATAAAGCAGTTCTTTGGTCCCTTTATAACAACAATCAAGTCCATCTTTTGCCTTTGTAACAGAAAATATTTATTTATTTTCCAAGACCAATTTTTAAAAGAAGACACTATTATAACACAACAAATATACAACCATGGTGTAAAATAAATAACAACAAAACTTCTAGAGAAAAGCCTGAAGTAATAATGTAAGAGAGGAACCAGATTATTTCTGCAAGCCATGGCTATTGTTAAAAAGATAGCAGCTTTATTGGACATAGTGGAAGGAGCAGTTCAGATGACTAATCATTGGTATTACAAGATGCAATACAATGCAAGAGATGGGATGTACCTCATAAGGACCAAGAAGAATGTGTTTGGAAAACAACAGGTTCAGCTCCTCTGAAGGGCTTTAAAGTAAAACTGGAGGGGGAAGGAGACCAATTTTTAGGACAAAAACCAAAGCATAAACACTAAGAAAACAAATCAGAATAACATAAAATAATAAGAAGAATTGAAAGGGACCTTGGAGGTCTTCTAGTCTAACCCTCTGCTCAAGCAGACAACCCTATACCATTATAGCATCCAGTCCCCTAATCATCTTTGTTGCTCTTCTCTGCATTCTTTCTAGAGTTTTATTCTGAGGCGATCAAAACTGAAAGCAACATTCCAAGTGTGGTCTTACCAAGGCATTATAAAGTGGTATTAACATTTTATGTGGTCTTGATTCTATAATTCTGTTAATGCAGCTGGGCCTCCATTGCCAGTGCAGACAATGAGAAAGAGGTGGGTGAGAAGGAAGGGACACTCAGGTACATTGACAGAAGATGCAGGAAGCAAATATAGGGTCAACATAAAGGGCTCAGATGCCTGTACACTAATGCTAAAAGTATGGGGAACAAACACAGAGAACCTGAAGTCCTGGTATATGAGAGCAGATACTATATTGTTGCTTTTACTGAAACTTGGTAGGATGAAACCCATGATTGAAACATACCGTTAAAAGGATATAAATTGCAACAGACTCAACAAAAGAGGAGGAGGATTTGCATTGTACATAAAGAATTACTATACCTCTACAGAAATATTCACAATATCAAGGATGAAAGCCTTCTTGAAAGTATTTGGGTGAATATTAGAGGAAAAAGAAACAATATTGTTATAGGTTATGTACTATAGGCCACCTAACCAAGTAGAAGAAATAGGTTAACTTTTAGCTAATTAGTAAATTGAGGTGTATAGGAACCACACCACTGTAATAATTGGGAGACTTTAGCTACCCTGACATCATCTGGGAGACAAACTCTGCAGCAAGTGGGAAATCAAACAGGCTCCTGATGTGCCTAGCTGACAACTTTGTCATGGAAAGATAGAGGAGGGAAATAGAGGGTCAGTTATATTAGACTTAATTTTTACTAAAAGGGTTAAGTTCGTTAAGGGAACTTTGGGGGATAGTGACCGTGTCATTCTAGAACTTGCCATAATGCAAGCACAGGAAATTGAATCAAGTCAGACTAATGTTTTAGATTTTAAGAGAGTTGACTTCAACAAGCTAAGAGAGAGATTAGGAAGAATTCCATGGATGGAAATCCTAAAGGGGAAAGCAACTCAAGATGCTTGGAAAACTGAAAAATGAGATTATAAAAGCCCAATCTGACACAATACCACAGAGAAAGAAAAACGAGACCCAGATGAAATCAGCCTAATTGCATAAAGACTGCACTTTGACAAACTGAAAGAAAAAAAGGACAAGTATTAAAAAATGGACAGAGGGACATATAATTACCGTGTTTTCCTGAAAATAAGACCCTATCTTATATTTTTCTGAACCCTGAAATAAGTGCTTTGCCTTATTGCCATGCACTCAAAAGCCCGATTGGGCTTATTATCAGGGGATATCTTATTTTGGAGAAAATAAGGTAATAGCCCCAATCTGCAAGGATAAAGCCAGGGAAGCTAAGGCTTTGAATAAACTAAGACTTGCAACAAATGCCAAATATAACCAAAAAAAGTTTCTTTCAGTATGTAGGAAATAAGAAGAAAGTCAAGGAAATGATCCATCCACTAATGTGAGAAAATGACAAGAAGGTGATGGCAGAAAAAGCAGAACTGCTTAATTCCTTCTTTGCATCTGTCTTTACACATAAGGAAAAAATAGACCAGCCTATCAAAGGCAGCACCCTGGGAAATGGAACAGGAATACAGGTGAAAATGGGCAAAAAATTGGCAAGAGAACACCTATCCATTTTAGATGTTCAAATCACATGGATCAGATAGTTCACATCCCAAGGTTCTGAAGGAGCTGGCAGATATGACCTCTGATCCACTGAATAAAATATTTCAGAACTCCTAGAACATGGGGGAAGTGCTAGAGGATTGGAAACGAATTGATGTGGTTTAAATTTGCAAAAAAGGGAAAAAGTGGAACCAGGAAACTGCAGACCAATCTGCTCGATATCAATTCCTGGGAAAATCCTGGAAAAGAAACAGCAGATTTCTGAGCGCTTAGAAATGAATAGAGCAATAGAAGCCAGCATGAGTTTGTTAAAAACAGAAGATCATGCCAGACAAACATTATTGCTTTCTTTGATAAAGTGATTAAATTAGTGGATCAAGGAAACACTGTGGATAAAGTATACTTGGACTTCAATAAGGCATTTGATAAAGTAGGCTACAGCCTACTTCTTAGAACAATGTGGGATAGACAGTACTACCACCAGATGGATTTGCAGTTGGCTGACCAACTGCACACAGCATGTGGTCCTCAATGGAACTACATCTACATGGAGGGAAGCATGCAGTGGGGTAATTCAAGGTTCTGCCTTGGGCTCAGTACTCTTCAACATCTTCATAATTAACCTAGATGAGCAGATAAAAAGGGAACTCACCAAATTTGCAGGTGATACCAAGCTGTAAGGAATTGTTAACACTTTGGAAGAGACACTCAAGATTCAGAAGGATCTTGACAGACTTGAGCATTGGGAATCCAACAAAATGCAATTCAGTGGTGAGAAAAATAAGATCCTGCACATAGGCAGGAAAAACCAAATGTACAGGTACAGATTAGGCAATATCTGACTCAACATTAGTACTTGTGAAAGGGATCTAGGTGTCTTGATGGGGCAACACTTAAGTATGATCCAGCAGTGTGCTACAGCTGCCAAAAAAAGCTGATGCAGCCCTGGGCCGCATCAATAGAAGGATAGCATCAGGATTATGAGAAGTGATAGTACTGCTTTATACTGCCGTGGTGGAATATTGCATCCAATACTGATCACCAAGATACAAAAAAAGATGCTGAGGCCCTAGAAAGAGTGCAGAGAAGAGCAACAAAGATGATAAGGGGCCTGGAGATTAATTCCTACAATGAATGGCTAAGGGAATTAAGTATGTTTAACCTAATGAAGAGAAGGCTTAGGGGTGACATGATAGCTGTCTTCCAATACTTGAAGGACTGCCACAGGGAAGAGTGTGTTTATTTATTCTCCAAAGCACCTGAAGGCAGGACAAGGAGCAATAGGTGGAAGCTCGTTAAAAAGACACCCAACCTGGAAGTAAGAAGAAATTTCCTGACAGTGAGGACAATTAATAATTGGAATAGCTTGCCTCCAAGAATTGTGGGTGCTCCATCACTGGACGTTTTCAAGAAAAGATTGGACAGCCATTTGTCTGGGATGAAATAAGGACTCCTGCCTTGGGCAAGTGGTTGAACTAGAAGACCTCCAAGGTCCCTTCCAGCCTTATGATTCTGTAAATTCTGTCCTTCATTTATTATATAGAGGCAGTTAGCAATACCTGTGAAACATATACAAATCTGATTTTCATGAGGAAAATCTCCTTTACATATTCTCCTGAGAAATTAAAGTCACTGCTTTTTGTTTGCTACCATTTCGATTCAACAGTTCTACAAAAGTTCTGTTAAGATAGCTCCCATTTTGGCAGCCTTTTTCCAGATCCTGGAGACAGAAAACAACTGAAAACAATCTCTAGGGGTATACTGTAGTAATTCCCTGTAGCACCTGGGAATATTTTTGTCTAATATTTGCACTAAGATATAGTATGGTAGTATTCCAAAGCTACTGAAAATGGATGTTCTAATGTATACTTAATTTTAAGTTCAGATGCACAATGTTTACCCTTCTCTATATTTAATCACAATCTAATGATAGAAAAACATGCAAGTTTCCATGTTTTTCCCCCTTATTATGGGGCTGTTTGAAAGAACTGGAGATATTTGAATTTTAATTATGATTGCTCTTTTTGTGACTTCTTAGTGGATTATTCTGCCTGAAAGTTCTATAGAATTATAGAATTCAGTTATTTTGAAGTCTTACATCAATTGAAAGTGTTAAGGTCTGCTTCTTTGCTTGTAGATCTTTGAGATGAAGATTGAAACAAAATATAAAATATACAAAATATGTGCACAGGGCACCAGACACCTATGTAATTGGAAAGAAGTTTGGTATTTTAAAAACTGAATGGCTTTTTTAAAAAAATCATTCTGGATGTTAGGATCCATAATTGTTCTTAAAGGATACTGATTTTTTCTTAAGAACAGAAAAAATATTATTACAATTAAATGTTTCAGAGTAACCAACTTGCACAGGATGAAAGGGAGAAAGGTACCACTTCTCCTTCAGGAGATCTGATTCTTTTATTCCAGAATTCACAAAAAATATTTTATTTTGATGGCTACAGATGGCATCTATATCCTTAAGGGGAGGATGGACTTTTGTCTATATATCTGTGTGTATGTAAGGGTGTGCATGCACACATACATATACGTACACACGTGTGTGAAGGCTATGTTGGTGGCTTCTCTTACCTGGTATCTCAGTGCAGCCCCTCTGCTGTCTGTTAAAATGTACACCCTGCCCAGCCATGCCCTTATTTAGAACTAGCCTTCAAAGAAACCCCAAAACTGACCATATATGGTGAGTCTGTTGCTGCCGAGGCTCCAGCAAGACAGACCAGAGAGGAGCTGTGGAGGGGGAGGGAAGAGACTGGTCTTTGGCTAGAACCAGCCCTCATGGGAAAGGCAGGGCACCAAGAGAGAAATCGGGGCCTCCTGGCCAATCCACAGAGGCTCTGCTCTCTCTAGTCAGTGAGGAACTACTAGGGAAGCTGTCTTATCCCCAGCCAAGCCATGGTCCATCTAGCTCAGTGACTGGGGATAGGATGCATTCCTGAGTTGTTCCTGACCGATTAGGGAGTCAGTTGGAGATGCCAAGTCTGAAACCCAGGAACTTTGATGTGCAATTCATTGACTCTCTGGACAGTATCTAAAGGATTCACTGATCAGAGCTGGACAGCTGCTCTGACATCCAGGGATGTAGATGAGTGCTCCCCACACAGATTCAAACAGTCAGGCTAAGTTACAAAAAAAACCAAACCCCTGCTGATAATACATCAGCTCTTGCTCCCAATGTGATTTAGAATAAAAGGTCATGACATAGACAAGGAGGCAGCAAAAGATAACAAAATCCTAACTTGAAGGCCAGTCAAGCATCTAACAACTGTTTCTGCTAAGGACAGAGGTGTAGGACACTTTCCTGCCTAATAATTTAAGCACAATCCTCATAGTCCTGATGACGCTTTCCCTCACAAATCATAAAATGAAAGGAAGAACACAAGTCTAGGGTTGATCTTCTGCAGGGAATCTTTCTGCTCAATTGTAACTATGCAGCACCTGTACTGGTGGGAAAAAAGGGTATTGGGAGAACATAAACAAATCAGCCATGGTCATTCCCTCAGTTTCTTTTATTTTAATTATATTTTCCATTTTGAAAACCATCTAAAATAGCAGCTAAGGGTCCCTCCAAAATTAGGGGGTTGTCTCCCCCCATGATTCAAGTAATAGCTCTATGTGTGCTGTTTTCCATTCTACCTTCCAAATGGCGCCTCAGACCAATAATCTGAAGTGGCTGCCTCACTATGTCTTTAGTGAAGAGTCATTGAAAGCAAATGGAAGTTCCATCACATCATGGCTTCCTGGGCTTCCTGTTATTTTGCTAATCCATTGAAAGCCCATCATTCTGTCTCCGCCTTCCCAACTCTCTGAGATCTGAGGCAAGAAAAGACTCATGCACATAGTAACAGGGTTCCCTGAACATGCTAAGCAGTAATTACTCAGCCTCTATGGGGTGGAACACATGTCTTATGAAATAGCATGTTCATAAAATCATACAACAAGAGTTGGAAAGGATCTTGGGGATCGTCTAGTCCATTATAGCAGGAATTTATTACTGCAGCATCCCCAATAGATGAACCTTTGACTTCTGTTTAAACAACTCTAGCAAGGGAGAGCCCAACAATTGAATAAACTATTGCTTAACACATTGTAAGCCACCCTGAGTCTCCGGAGAAGGGCGGCATATAAATCAATATACCTCCAAAGTTCAGTCTGATCAATGCTTTGTTGCAAGACTGCTTGGAATTCCATATATACCAGCTTAAATATACTGAAATTAATTTTTGGAAACAATAAAAAGATCAAAGAAATCAGAACTGTAGTCTAAAGTTGACTTATTTTGAATTAAGTTCTGGGTACATCAGATCCCACTATAAAAACTAATTTTATATTTTTTTGGGGGGGGAATCAGGGTTGTCCTCAGGGTTCTGGAGCAGCAGCTCTTTTAAACTGCTTCTGTAATTGTGACAGGTGCCCAGCATTCCCCAACCTGGTGCCGTCCAAATATATTGTTCATATTAGTGAACAACTCTCATGGGGTGGGAGGATGCTGGGCCAGGTATTGGAATTGCATGTTGATTGACTGGAAGTGAGGTTTGTTGAATTCAATGGCCATTACTTAATATTTAAAGCACAGCTATAAACCTCCACTGGCCAGAATGTTTATTCACATGACCAAAAGCTATCCTCTGAGGGTTCAACAAACAGACCTTATAAATATCATGAAACAGAGAATCAGAACCCTCATGTGTAAAATTCTCTTTCTATACTGTTAAGGGAAAAAGTTGCATCATATCTATTGTTCTGTATCTGTAAAATGGGTTAATCATAACTTTCCAGACATAGAATAGAATTAGTAAAAATGCAGCTTTTTCTTTCACTATTCCATTCTCCCTATGCCTGCTCCAAAGTTTACAGTTTTCCCAGCCTCAGTCCACCTCTTGTCTGTAATATTAGGATATGGGAGAACATTAGTTTGAAACATGGAGATTGAAAGGAGAGGGTGTCTGTGAAATGCTTGGAATGCTTGAGAGGAGCTGCATCAAAGCAGTGCATTTCTCTCCCTTCGTGCCTGGATTTTTCATAGAGGCAAACAGTCCTTTGCACTTCTCCAGTCCTATGACTGATTCAATCCCATCCCCGACTTGAAAAAGTACCATTCCATGTGGTACTCGAAATCCCTTTCTCACACACATACAAACACCTAGCATCTTGGCTACCCTTACCTTACTCTTGACTTCAGCTGACATGCCATAGGCTGGGCCCCTGTTGAAATGTGTTGCAGACATGACGGAGAGGGGGCGTGTGGTATTGCTGCTCAGTGCGGTTCTCTGCTTCCTTAGTTGCACGTCAGGTCTGACTCTCCAGAGCTTTCCCTGCAAGAGTTTAAAAACTCTTTGCTCTGGCACTCTCCCCCTCCTCCGGTCTGAGGAGTTCTTCTATTGGCTAGGCTGCGTGGCCAATCGCCACCTGCCAAGGATGCTGATGTCAGCCTGATGGTATTAAGAAGCAATGGTGTCATTTTTTCCACCTTGAGGGGCTTGGGGGGCATCCAGTTTTGTTGCTGACTCGATTTCCTGATGGATGGAGATTCTAAATATTTACAGAAGCCCAAGCATGTGTGAAATGGGGAAATGCTGATAGATCTGATTGGCAGAGCATCCCCTGCCCACAGTTTTTTCTCCCTCCCAACTTGCCTGCTCCACTACTTCTGTATTACTCCATTTCTAGTTCTTGCTTCCATGTAGCCCTCCTGCCTTTCACAATTCCCTCCCCTCTCTCCTTTGTAGTAGCTTCCAGCATCGAGACCACTCGCTTTCCTTTTCATGCATCCAAGCCTCAAAAGAATGAGTTAGAAAAACAAAATCCAGTCACTCAGAGGGCAGCCCTGTCTGACCAAGCCTCCTTGACTCTACACTAGTTCCTTTTGCTTTGTCTTCTTCTCTGAGTTTTGGGTCTCTTGGGTTATTTTGGCACTGACAGTTGGCATCTTTTGTAGCAAAACTTTTGCAAACTATCATGTGAACCTCAAAAGTTTAACTCTTCATTCTTCTCCAGCAGCAACAAACAGCTGCTGATCCATTTGTAGTCCTAAACACAAATTTACCAAAAAAATGGAAAAACTTTACAATTTAAGTATCAGGCTATAATTCTCTTAATGAGAATAGAGAAGACAAATAGGAAGAGACAACTTGCCCTCAACTAATCGCTTGTTATGATTCAGTGAAACCTGTAATTACTACCATGAATCCTCTAGACAAGGGTGGGAACTAAATTTCAAGGGTGAAGAGATTAAAGAAATTAGTATGAACAGGAAAGAGAATTTAGTAGCATATTTTTGGGATTTTCTATCAGTTTAGTATTCTTTCACTGACATTAATATCCTGTTAATAAATACTATTATTTCCCTCCTGGTTTAAGCCACCAGATATTGAATCTCTACATTTTTGCTTTTGGTTCTAAATCCCTAAAATGGATGGGAAACAGCCAGTTCTTCTCCCATAACTAAACCCAGGCAGCTAAAATTTCCTGAATTCAAGCTAATTACTTAGAAAAATACTTGCCAATGCCCGTGGTATAATAAGATCAGACTTTTTAATCAGAGAAGAGTTGAGAAAGAGTGGGGTTGAGGTTGGATCAGGGTTTTGTAACCTTGGCCATTTGAAGGTATGTGGACTAACTTCCAGAATTCCCCATGTGGAGTTGAGGTCCACCCATCTTCAAATGGCCAAGGTTTGGAAACACTGGATAGACAAAGCATCAGGCTCAGTTCACAGTCATTGGCCACAGATTTTCTAAAAGGTCTCTTCCTTGGAGAGAGTTGTGGAGGCAAGGCTTGGATGATAATCAGATTAGAAACTGACAAGGGAGAATCTTAGCTAAAAAAACACCATGGGTTTTGGTATTTTGGCTAGTTCCCTTTCAAAGTAGTTTGAGCATGTTTCTTTTGTTTCTGCCATGTCGAATATTTACTATGAATCTAAACTGACCTCTGTCAATTTCTATAGATTGGTGCTTCCCTTCCACCCTCTTCATGAGAATTGGGGCTGAGAAGGGCTGCCTGAGGCATTTTCATAAATGACTTATTTGTCCTGTACTTCATTTATCTGAGCATTGCCCTGATAGCAAATCTTTTGCCTTTCAAGGCCATCATCTTTACTCACTACAATTGAGGACTGCTTGCTGGATTTATTTTCTTCCTCTCCACTCACACATAATCTGTAAGTGGAAAATACTTACACTCATTCTCCTTAACATGAGATGCTGCTGGAAGAGGAGGTAGTGAGCCATAACAGGTGGCTGGACTTTAACCATCTATCTAGACTTGTTCTGGTTTTGTCCCAGTGGATATATTAAATGGGAGCCTAACTATCCACTGATATTACCTGACAGTTGGGCTCCTGCTGAATGTGTAATGCTATCTTAGAACATGCTGTACCCATGTTCAAAAGCAGCTGCATATGCGGCTCTTTGGGCCCTCCGCTGTGGCTCCCTGTCAGGTGATCCCACCACTGCCTGGCCCCACCCCTCGCCCTCCCCTCCCCTCCCAGTCACTCCTCGCCTGGCCTGAGAAGGTAAGGGCGACAGTGGGGAATGGAGAAGCGGCCAGGGCAGAGACAGGGAAATACAGAGAAAGGGGAAGAGAGAGATACAGAGAGAGAGGGAGAGAGGGGGGAAAGAGGGAGGGAGGGGAGAGAGAGAGATGTCAAAAGGATTTTGTGGTTCCTGGTGTTTTTAAACAACTGGTTCTCTGCCCTAATGACCAGCTGGGTAGGTGTGGCTGGGGAGGGGGTCATGTGACTAGTGGAAGTGAGTGACATTGAGTTGGCCACACCCACCCAGGTTTTGTGGCTCCTGGTGTTTTCTTTTCTGTGGGAAACAGGTCCAAATGGCTCTTTGAGTATTTAAGGTTGCAGACCCCTGGTATAGAGTGTTATTTCAGAAGAATGCTAAAACTGTCTGAAAAACAGAACAACTTTGGCAGGTGGGAGGGGAAGAATTGAGCGGTTCAGAAAGAGGCAACACCTATTCCCCTCCACTGATCTGTTGCTATTAAGGCCAATCTAGGTCTCCTGGGTGAGTATCTAGTTCACTTAGATCAGAGACATGAATGGAGATTAAGACCAGTTTGGATTTTCCTCCTATCCAAAATGGAAAACCTCTGGTAGGCCATGCTCAAGGATTCAAGAGGAAACGGTGTGCCTGAACTACCTAAACTGTTCAATAAGTGCCGAACTAATCCATTCTTGTGGCAGAGCATCCCTCAAGAGATCTATGGAATCTAATGGGTCTTACCCTTTTAGTCTTTTGTAATGAATTAAGATTGGCTATTCCCCCCCTAGAATTTGGGCTATGAAGTTAAGCAAACTCAACTGGTTTATGTTGTTTACTGACCAGTTGGAATTGCTGCTTGCCACCTCAGATGTTATGGCTTGGATTGTTTAAACTGTTTTAACTCTGTGCACTGTTTTGAGATATATAACCATATAGATCATTTAAAAGAATAAATAAATAAATACTCCCACATTCTAGTTTAGTTTAGTTTAGTTTAGTTTTATTAAATTTATATACCACCCTAATCCTGAAGGACTCAGGGCGGTGAACAACCAAAAGATAAAATACACGTAATACAAACATTAAAAACCAATTAAAATACATTAAATGCTTTGGTCCCAAACAAATTTAAAACACCCCAATTTATAAAACAAATTTAAAAGCAATATAAAAGGGAAAGTTAGGCCAGGCCGGCCTGCTGAAATAAAAATGTTTTGAGGGTGCGGCAGAAAGTGCACAGATCCGGGATCCTCCATATCTCCGGGGGGAGCTCGTTCCAAATGGCAGGTGCCCCCACAGAGAAGGCTCTCCCTCTGGGGGCCGCCAGTTGACACTGTTTGGCTGACGGCACCCTGAGAAGCTCCTCTCTATGGGAGCGTACTGGTCGGCGAGAGGCTATTGGTGGCAGAAGGCGGTCTCATAAGTACCCCGGTCCTCAGCCATGGAGTGCTCTAAAGGTGGTAACCAAAACCTTGAAGTGCATCCGGAAGACCACCGGGAGCCAGTGCAGCTCACGCAAGAGGGGAGTCTCATGGCAGCGCCACATTGCTCCCATAACCACCCGCACGGCTGCATTCTGGATCAGCTGGAGCCTCTGGGAGCTCCTCAAGGGGAGCCCCATGTAGAGAGCATTGCAGTAGTCCAGGGCGGGAAGTGACGAGGGCATGAGTGACCATATTTAACGAGTCCCGATCCAGAAAGGGACGCAACTGGCGAATCAGGCAAACCTGATAAAAAGTCCTCCCGGCCACAGCTGTCAAGTGCTCTTCTAAAAACAGCCGTGAGTCCAGGAGGACACCCAAGTTGCGAGCCCTCTCCGTGGGGGCCAGCGACTCATCTCCAATAGTCAGTGATGGCACCAACTGACTATATCAGGACGTCGGAAACCACAGCCACTCGGTCTTGGATGGGTTGAGCCTGAGTCTGTTCCTCCCCGTCCAGATCTGCACGGCCTCCAGGCACCAGGACATCACTTCAAGGGCATCATTGGGGTGGTCCGGGGTGGAGATCTACAGCTGAGTGTCATCAGCGTACTGATGGTACTTCACCCCGAATCCATGGATGATCTCACCCAGCGGCTTCACATAAATGTTGAACAGAAGGGGTGAGAGGACCGACCCTTGCGGCACCCCACATACAAGGGGCCTCGGGGTCAACCTCTGCCCCCCTGTCAACACAGACTGCCACTGGTCGGAGAGAAAGGAGGAGAACCACCGCAGCACGGTGCCCCCCACCCCTAACTCTTCCAACTGGTGCAGCATGATACCATGGTCGATGGTATCAAAAGCTGCTGAGAGATCTAATAGGACCAGGACAGAGGAGCAACCCCTGTCCCGAGCCCTCCAGAGATCATCTACCAATGCGACCAATGCCGTTTCCATGCTGTACCCAGGCCTGAAGCCCGACTGGAACAGATCCAAATAAGCCGATTCCTCCAGGTACTGAGGAAGCTGTCAGGCTACCACACTCTCAACAACTTTCGCCACAAAGCGAAGGTTGGAGACTGGATGGTAATTAGCCAACACTGCCGGGTCCAGGGTAGGCTTCTTGAGGAGAGGCCTCACCACCGCCTCTTTCAAGGCGGCGGGGAAGACACCCTCACTCAAGGAAGCATTTATAATCCCCTGGAGCCAGCCTCATGTAACCTCCCGAGAAGCCAGCACCAACCAGGAGGGACACGGGTCCAATAAACATCTGGCCGCACTCAGTCTGCCCAGTATCCTGTCCACGTCTTCCGGAGTCACAGAATCAAACTTTTCCCAGGTAATATTCTCAAGACCTGCCTCCATCCTCCCCCTGAATCTACCCAGTCAGAGTCCAGGTGTTCCCAAATCTGAGCCATTTTGTCATACAGATACTGTACAAAGTCCTCGGCTCTATCCTCCAAGGGGTCCTCCCGCGCTTCCTGGTGGAGCAGGGAGCGGATCACCCTAAACAGGGCAGCCAGGTGGTTATCTGATGATGCAATAAGAGTGGAAAAATAGTTACATTTTGCCGCTTTTATCGCTACCAGGTAGGTCTTAATATGAGAACTTACCAGTGTTCGGTCAGATTCAGAATGGCTGGCCCTCCAACTGCTCTCCAGGCGTCTTTTCCAGCGCTTCATCTCCCTCAGCTCCTCGGTGAACCAAGGGGCCAGGTGAAACCGGCGCCGGATTAGAGTCCGCAAAGGCACGACCCGGTCCAAAGCTCCAGCGGCCGACCTATCCCAGGCGGCCACTAGGTCTTCAGTCAAGCCATGGGTCAGGAAATGGCCCAAGCTCCATCTGGAACCTATCCAGGTCCATCAGGTGCCTGGGGCGGAACCACCTCATCGGTTGAGCCTTCCTGCAGCGGGGTGCGGCAGTTCGAAGGTCAAAGTGAAGGAAGGAGTGATCCGACCATGACAAGGGCTCGATCGCTATATCCCCTATCTCAAGATCACTCAACCACTGACCAGAGACAAAAACCAGGTCCAGCGTGTTTCCCCCCATTTGAGTAGGGCCTGACCCATAACTGGGTCAGGTCCATGGCCGTCATGGAAGCCATGAACTCCCGGGCCACCTCAGACGCCTCACTGACGGATGGCAGGTTGAAATCCCCCATGACCATAAGCCTAGGGGTATCAACCACCACTGCGGCTATAACATTGAGCAGCTCGGGCAGGGCTGCCGCCACGTGGCAGGGAACCAGGTATGTAACCAGCAAGCCCATCTGCACCCCATGACCCACTTCACAAGGAGGGACTCACATCCGGCTGTCTGAGGAACAGTGGCCTCCCTCGGACCAAGACCTTTGTTAATGATAACCACCACCACCCCGCCTCTCCCCTGTGACCTTGGCTGATGAAATGCCCGAAAGCCGGGTGGGCACATCTCAACGAGGGGGACCCCCCCTCCTGGCCCAACCGTCTCTGTAATACCCGCCAGGTCCGCTCCCCCCTCCTGAACAAGATCTCAAATGAGGGGGGCTTTATTTACCACGGACCTGGCATTGCATAGCATCAGCCGCTAGGGTCTGTGCAACCTGGCGAACGAGAAGAGCATTGGGGGCTGGAGCGCGCCACTGCTTGAAGACAGCGAGCGTGCACTCCCACAACTTGATGTGGCCCCCTGCTCCCGCCATATCTGCCCCTCCCACTCACAGTACTGATATAATGTCCACCAACAACACAAGCTCTAACCCCCTCCTTGACCCCGAGTTCCACACCTCCCCTCCCGCGCTCTTCAGCTGGGCCAGGCCCCCTCCCCCGCGGGTTATCCCCCAAACCCACACAACCCACCCCCCCTCCCAAGAGGCCCCCCAGCCTCATTATTTACATTAGGAACCACCCTCCTCCCAGATCCCCTTAAAATAGAAGTTAAAAATCTATCTAAAAAACCCCAAAGCCGCTGGTTCTTAGCATGCCATTCTAGCTAACAGAATATAGTATATCCAAAAATCCTCAGGATGCAATGGGGGAAAACACTACCACCAGTATAATAAAGAATCACTTAAGTCTGCTTCAAGTATGGTGATTAATGAAGGTAATATCATGAAGACATGGAAGAAAAAAGAGGTTGTTGAGGCATGTTTGTGCCACAGGAAGTTCAAGTGGGCCTCCCAAAAGCATCTGGATATGTATTCATAAAGCAAGATAAGAAGAAACAACAACAACGGAAAAAAATTAAGAACATAATAAATCTAGAGAATCATACAATTTTTTATGTTTTAAAAAAATGCAACATACTCCACATTTTTAAGCATACTTTAATATGCTTACTTGGCCTGACTCAGAAAACCTTCCTTCCAGCAGCTGATTCTGATTCATTGAATCAGTGATTGGAACAAGACATTTATTACTTATTACATATTTTCCAGTGCTTTGTAATCTTGTGATACAGCATAGCTTTCCCTCACACAATGTCACCTTGAATCACAAATGCACGCAGCCTATTGTCATAGTCTGACACGATCCTCTATTGCTTGATATTGATGTAATTTTCTTTTCTTCATATGCTTCAAAATGGACTAAAGCATATTTAAAGTCACACTCTGTCACTGTATTTTTTATGCCACCCACATCAGTGGTGGTGAATTTTTGACTACTGTAATAGGTTTGCTATATTTATTTACTAAATCACAGATGCAGCAGAGGATTTATAATGCCTTGGTAAGGCCACACTTGGAATACTGAATCCAGTTTTGGTCGCCACAATGTAAAAAAGATGTTGATACTCTAGAAAGAGTACACAGAAGAGCAACAAACATGATTAGAGGACTGGAGGCTAAAACATATGAAGAACGGTTACAGGAACTGGGCATGGCTAGTCTAGTGAAGAAAAGGACCACGGGAGACATGATAGCAGTCTTCCAAAATCTGAGGGGCTGCCACAGCGAGGAAGGGGTCAAGCTGTTCTCCAAAGCACCTGAGGGAGGGAGGGAGAGAGGAAGGGAAGACCACTTGTTCACGAACCATCTACACATACATTCATCTTACTCTGCTGATTGATCCTTCTTTGTTCAGAAGCATAGCCCTTATTTTTGATGCTATTTATGTTTTTTTTTTAAATTTATATTTATATGCCGCCCTTCTCCGGAGACTCAGGGCGGCTTACAATGCGTTAAGCAATAGCCTTCATACTTTTGTATATTTATACAAAGTCAGCTTATTGCCCCCACAAACCGGGTCCTCATTTTACCCACCTTAGAAAGGATGGAAGGCTGAGTCAACCTCGAGCCTGGTGAGATTAGAACTTGCAGTAATTGCAGGCAGCTGGATGTTAAATGCTGCCTTAATAGGAGGCATTAGCCTGCTACGCCGCTCAGGCTTTTTAAGCTGTATTGTCTGCTTTCTCATTTGGATCAGCAAGGCAATGTAAGTTTAATAAACACCAAGAAATGGACACAGTGCATCAAGTTTTTTTTCCTTTTAGCAGCAGTTGGGACACTCCAACACACATTAACTGTGAGGTTTCACAAGGAATATTTCTTGCTCTCATTGGAATCACCAAATTGAAGGCTTATTCACTCCATTGTTGCTTGCACAGCTGTGGTTCCCAGTGAACAGCTGAATGACATTGACAACTGCCGTTGAAGCCTAACAAAAGATAAAGTACTTGGCTGGGATTCTTTCCTTCATGTATGTATTCCAAAACATGACAATTTATGTGAAACAGTGGATTTGAAATTGCAAGTTCTCTAAAAAAAAAAGTTGCTGCAAAGTAGGCTGGGGAATTGGTTTAGGCAGATTTGCTTATGGTTCAGCTTTATTTATTTTTAATTATTTAGATATAAGCATCACTCAACTCCAAAATGACTGGGTAGCTTACATTATCAAAAAATAACCAAAAAACCCACCACAATATAATATAAATAAACAAATTAACATCCACCTAATCAATACAGAACACGTTCAAAGACATGAGGAAGTATATCATCATCTAAGATTAAAGATGGAAAATCCCCAAATCTGGGGTGGGGAGGATGCTTGTATTCAGAACCACTTAGTCTTGATAGGGTTGAGTCAATATTGGTGTCTCTTCATCCAGATCCACAGAGCTTCCAGGCACTTGGATAGGACCTTGACAACATCACCTGGCCAGGTTGAAAGTAAGACAGACATTGTAAAATCAATAAGGGAGAATGTGTGTACCTCAGGGTTAAAATGAGGGGTCCTTGGTGTTCTCTGAGCTTGATTGTTTTTTTGCAGACATTTCATTACCCAAACAAAGTAACATAATCAGTGCACTGATGATATCACCTAGTTTGAGTAATGAAATGTCTGCAAGAAAACAACTAAGCTCAGAGAGCATTAAGGATCCTGCACCTTGTAAAATGGTGTCCCCAGTTCCCAGCCTCTGTGGCCATTCTAGAATATACCATGATTGCTGGTATAAAAAAACCATTAAGATTATTAAAATTTGGAAGCTTAGTAACTGACATGTATTTATGACGGTTGCAGTGTCCCAAGCAAAGTCAATGGTGAAGCTAGATTCACTTAACAACCACATTACTAACTTAACAACTGCAGTTATTCACTTAACAACTCTGGCAAGAAAGATCGTAAAATGGAGCAAAACTCACTTAACAACTTAGCAAGGAAAATTTTGGGCTCAGGCTCAGCTGTGGTTATAAGTCAAGGACTACCTGTAAAGCTTCAGGGCTACATATCTCGGACACAATATCCAGACAATGAAGCAATGACAGCAAACAGATTCGGAAAATGATTGTGTATACCTGTCAGCTAGTAGTCATCTAGATTTTTGCAGCTCACAAATAGTAGCCTTAAAACTTTTCTCCATGGCTATGATTCAGTGAATTTTTTTCTCTCTCTTGGTCCTTTCAGGAAAAAAGGATGGAATTCTGTATTGTGCCTTTATTTTATTCTTTCACCCAAAAAACCACAAATGAACACTAATGATCGTTTCAGCTGGAATAATGTGGGATAGAAAAAGAGTTGAAATAGAAATGGGCTGGTCACATAGCAAGAAGAACTGATGGCAGGTGGACCAGAACTGAAGGCACTCATAGAATGGTTCCCACTTGGTAAGTATTGCAGGGCCAACTGGCAAAAGAAAGCTCAAGACTGGGCTCCAGTAGGTTGGAAACATGTAGAAGGGGGATTCATCCTGAAGTGGATAGAGAAAGGTCAGAATAAATAAACTTTGGTTCTGTCTTGGGGCCCTTCAATATCTTCATAAATGGTTTAGATGAGGGGGATAGAAAAAAAGTCATTCAACTTTCAGACACCAACAATTTGGAAGATAGAATCAAGATTCAGAAGATCTTGACAGGCTTGAACATTGGGCCATATGATATCCAACAAGATGCAGTTGAGAAAAGTAAGGTCCTCCATTCAGGAAGGAAAAACAAAAAGTACAGATATCAAATAAGCAGTACCAGGCTCAACAGTAGTAACTGTGAGAGAGATCTTGGTGTCCTATCTTATTGTTGAGAGATCATTAATTACATTCCAATATTCAAACTTGGATATAGTACAAACCAAATAATTTGTCAGTCAGTGCAAATAATATGTGATCTCTTACAAATTGGAAAAATTTGTCTTTCTGACATAATTAAGATTTTATATTGGCTGCATCTAATATCAGAGGACAGCTTTTAATTCTCCTCATAAAAACATTCCTTACTGGTGTTTATAGCCTAAGGGGATGCTTATTTGAGCCTGGTCTACTGTATGTCTAGGACAATGCTTCTCAACCGTGACAACTTTAAGAAATGTGGGCTTCAATTCCCAGAATTTCCCAGCCAGCACGGGAGTTGATGCTCATACATCTTAAAACTGCTGAATTGAGAAACACTAGGCCATGATACAAGCACTCACAGTCAGGCAACATGCCCTTATTTTGTGTTGTACCTGTCACTAAAAAAAGAGATGGGTTCTGCTAAGGATCACTGGTGGAGAAAAGCTTTCAAACTTTTCAATTTAAATCCCATGTACTATCTCTATGGACCTTTAAACTGCTGTTTTGAACTTAACAAGGAAGAAATTTAGACAATAGATGCCAAAAAAAATAAGTCAGATTCCGGTATTGAGGCAAAGTCTTGGCCTGTGGCCACTTTGAATGGGGTGAAGCCTCTGCTGCTATAGATGGAATTGTTGTATGCTACTTTGGCAAACAGGAGGAGCTCTGTCCAGCTGTCTCGCTGCTAGTTTACATAACACCTGAAGTACTGCTCTAGAACCTCACTGGTTCGTTCACACCCCCCATTAGTGTGAGGGTGATGATTGGAGCATTGTCCCTGAGAGGTCCCCAAAAGTCCCAGAAACTCCTGCCAAAATTTCAAGGTGAATTGGACTCCATGATCAGAGATTATTCACTATGGATATTCACCCAGAGTTGATGTCCACACATTTTAAAACTGCCGAGTTGAGAAACACTGTTGTAGGCCATGCAGTCTATAGACATGTTGAATGAAAAGTTTAGCCAAGGCCTTGGTGAATGGGATCTTTTGGCAGGGTACAAAATGCAATTGTTTGGAGAGTAGGTCCATTACGAACCAGATTTCCTGACCTCTTAGGATGGTCTACAATAAATTCCATAGAGATTTCTTTCCATGGAGCACTAGGCTCTGCTACTGTTTGAAGGAGCCCTAGTATTTTCCCTTGCCATCATTTGCCTGAGGAAAGTTTGAAGGGTACTGGGCAGTTTGCCATGTACCCTTCAATGTTGTTTTTCAGCGACAAACAACAAAACTGTCATTTGACCAAATGGACCATTTTTACACACTCGAAATGTCTCACAGTTTTATAGTCATGGCTTTTCTCTAGAATTAACAGTCTCTGGCTTTTTGGGATGTACAGTTTAGCTCCCATCCATGCCAAACCATCTTTCATGGTGCACTCATCCTTATGTTTCTGGAACCATTCATTTCCCTCCATGGCCCCTTTTAAGGTGGCTTCAATGCAGGGGTGAAATCTAAAATTTGTTACTAGCGGTTCTGTGAGCGTGGCTTGGTGGGGGGTGGGGTGGGTGGGTTAATGTGACAGGGTGGGCGTGGCCAACTTTTTTTTTTTAACTTTTAAAAGCATTTTTTTCTACAATCTTAAGAGGTTGCAGAAAAAAAATGCTTTTAGAAGCTTCTGACGATCAGACAACTCAGCTGGAATCGCCGGAGGCTTTTAAAGGCATTTTTTTTCCTACAACCTCTTCGGCTGAAGGGGTTGCAGAAACAAATGCTTTGAAAAGCCTCTGACGATCCCAGCTGAGTCGCATGATCATCAGAGGCTTTTTTTTTACTTTTAAAAGCATTTTTTCGGTTGAAGAGGTTGTAGAAAAAATGCTTTTAAAAGTAAAAAAAAAAGCCTCTGATGATC
>WNWU01000054.1:2124492-2158541 GCA_012654045.1 Ptyas mucosa | reverse complement strand
GGGGGGGGGGGGGGGGGGGGGGCAGGGATTTTTGCTACCGGTTCTCCGAACCACCCACTGCCATTGCTACCGGGATCTGGTCCGAACCAGGAGCATTTCACCCCTGCTTCAATGCCTTCTGTTTTTGGGGCTTTCGCTTTCATTTGTGCCCTGGTGGTTACTGATGCCATTAGTTGGTGTGAAGGGATGACTGGTCTATTATTTCTGGCTTAGATCTATTATACTGAGGCATTCTAGATAGTGTGTCAGCTACAATAGGACATTTTCCCCCCAGGAGGTATTTCAGAATGAAATTGAAGCGATTAAAGTATTGTGCCCATCAGACTTGTTTGGGCAACAGCTTTCAGGGTGGGTGGGTTATGACCTCTAGATTTTTGTGGTCTGTCCAAACCTCAAAAGGAGCATTAGCCCCCTCCAGGAAGCATTTCCATGTAAGTAATGCCTATCGCATTGCATATGCCTCTTTTTCCCAAATGGCCCACCGATGCTCGGCGTCGGTGAGTTTTTTTGATGTGTAGGCGCATGGTTGCAGGGCCCCCTCCTATTTTTATTTTTATTTTGTTGGAGGACTGCCCCCACAGCCATATCACTGGCATTGGCTTGGATGACAAAAGGAGCATTCGGGTCTGGGTGCTTTAGGACTGGCTCGGCTGCAAACAGGCATTTAAGTTTCTCAAATGCCGCTTGATATTCTTTTGTTCATTGGAGTGGCTGGCTGGGTTTGGGCATCCCCTCTTTTTTTTTTCTTTTAGCAAGTTCATGATGGGGAGAGTGATTTGTGCGAATGAGGGAATGAATTGCTGATAAAAGTTTGTAAATCCCAAAAAGCTCTGTAGTTGTTTCCTAGTGCAGGGTGGAGCCCAGTCCAGTACCACACAGACTTTCTCTGAGTCCATTTTTATCCCTTCATGGGATATGTGATAACTTAAGTAGTCAATTTTGCTTTGATGGAACTCAGATTTAGAAAGTTTAGCATATAGCTTGGCAGCACAAAGTTTCTTCAGTACTACCCACACCAGCCTGACATGCTTCACCATAGTCTTGGTATAGATTAAAATGTCATCTAAAGTTGTATAAATGTTCATGCAGCACCTCATTTATTAGCTGCATGAAGACCGCAGGGGCTCTTTGCAGTCCAAATGGGAGGACTCTGAACTGGAAACATCCTCGGGGGGCAGTTGAACACTGTCTTCCACTCATCTCTCTCTTTGATCCTAACTCAATAATATCCTTCTTGCAGGTCTAGTTTGTGAAGATTTTTCCCTTTGCCAGATGGGCCAGCATATCTTTCATTAGGAGCAGGGGGTAAACATTTTCTATGCAGACAGCATTTAATCCTCTATAGTCCACACATAAATGAAGAGACCCATCTTCCTTTTCTTGAAACAGAACTATGGCAGCTACCCAAGGTTGGGCTGGTTGCATGAACCCTCATTCTAGATTTTTGTCAATGAAGGTCCATAGCTCACCCAGTTCCCTAAGCGTCATTGAGTATAGTTTGGGTTTGGGTAATTTGGCCCTCAGTAGGATTTCTATGAAACAGTCAGAGCATGCCTGACTCCTTTTCGCTAAATACATCACGTAGGTCTTGGTACTCTTTGGGGATTCAAGGGTTTGCCTCCTTCTGCTCCGGGAATGCAGCTTCCACCTCCTGTTTGGGCCCCCTGGTCCCTCCTCTGATTTTTCCCTGGGTTTGTCCGTGATATTTTTAACAGCCCTCTCTTCCAGTTCACATAGGGTTCCATTTCAGCAGCCACATTAGCCCTAGCACCAGTGGTCTCTCCATGCCAGGAGCCATTATAAAATTCAGAGTTTCAGTATATGCCCCCATCCTCAATTCCACCAGTTCAGTGATGAACGTTGCTGGTATCCCACCCGTTACACACCCATCCAGCTGACAGAAGGCCATTGGCACCTTAAACTGCTTGAGTCTGCTCCCTAACTTCTCAAATAGGACAGGGTTGACTAGGCTTCTGGTACAACCTCAGTCCAGGAGTGTTGGCAAGCTTGCTTTGAGTCCTAAGGATTGGACCACTAGTTCTATGGGGATGGTCATTGGGTTGATGGGGCCACTTACCAAGGGGTCATCATTGGAGTCAGTCTCAGTTTCCCCACAGCCGTCTGTTGGGTTGGTTGGAGGTCCATCACCACCCCTAGGAGGTGGGGAAAATTCTATGACTTGTACCCTTTCCTGGGCCATTTTCTGGGTCTGCAGCAGTGGCTTGGTGGGTTTCTTTGCAGGCTCTGTTTTTTTGGCCGGGTAGCTGGCTCTGCACTCAGCTGCATGGTGCCCCTCCCTTCTTTATTTGAAGCATGTAGTTGAACACTGCTGTAGGTCTTGGGTGCTCATCAGTGGTTTTGGCGTGTCCTGCTTCTCAGGCAGGGCTATTATCACCCGTGTCCTGGCTGGTGCTTGTTGCAGGCCAGGTCAATGTCTTCTTCCACCACTAAGGACGTACCACCCTAGAGAGTGTGCGTGGGGGGGGGTGCCCCTGGAGACACAGGTGTTATAGATTTCATCAGCCCATCCTTGAAGCAGCTGATGAGGATGTTTTGTGGCCAATCTGTTAATTGGCATGCCAGCTCACAAAATTCTTGGGTGTACTTGACCACCTGCCTCCTCCATTGCAGGATGGTGGTCCCTTGTAATTGGCCAGGGGATCTTTGAACTGCTTGCAGAGAGTGGCCATGAAGCGGTTGAGATTTCTCAGCTCTGGGGCATTGTCAGTGTGGAAGGTCACTGGGCACCTGGCCCCTCCAGGGCCATGGTAATGCATCTCACCTTGGCTCCTTCGGTGAGTATTTCCGGCCATACTCCACCATGTAGGTCTGGACCTGGGCCAGGAAAAATCCCAATTGCTGGCGGTCTCCGTTAAACTTCACACTCAGGGTGTGTGTGTCTTGCGGGTTCTCCTTCCTCCTGGGGCTGGGGCTGCAAGCACTCCCTGCCAGGCAGCCACCCCCAGTGCTAGGGATGTGGTGGCCACTGCTGTTGGACAGGTTGAGGTGCCGGAGGTCGCAGCTGGGATGGATATTCCATTGCCAACTGTGGTAGGGGGTGGATGTGCACCAGGTTGCCCTATCTGAGCCAGGATTATATGCACTTTGAGATTCTTGAAGGGCCCCTGCATGAGCTTTATGGCTTGTTCCATCATCCAGTCTGCCCAGTTGCTCTTTCTGCACTCCTCCAAACTTTCTTGCTTTCTTCCTCCAGACCTTCCAGCTCAGCTCCCTTTCCATGTCAGTGGCTACCTCTGCTTCCACAGGTGAATGTCACTCCTTGGGTTTTCTCTTCCCACTCCTCTTTTTTCCCGACCCCTAAGGACCATCAGGGTCTTGGCTGGTCATTTTTGTCCAGCCACTCAGACATATCCAGTCCTCCTGGGAGGGGAGGTCTCCTAGACACCTCTCCCTAGGTTTCAATTTCTTCTTGGTTGCTCCTTGAGTTGACATTTTTATGCATGGTCCCCACTGTAGAGGTAAAACCCTTTCTGGGTTAACCAAGATTGTATATTCCACCTAATGTCAGACCTGCCCTATGTCTGCTCTCTCAGGAAACATGACTCATGACTCCATTTAGTTGAAGCAAAGGAATTTTTACTGGAAGGAACTGGTTGCAGCAAAGTCAGGCAAAATCTGGTGTTCCCACACAAAATACAAAGGTATTCTTTCCAACTCCCAATCCCTCCCCCCATGACCAGTCCAACATGATGCCAGTATGATGTTTTGAGAAACTCTGAGGTGTGAAACTGGTAATATTCTATTCTCAGGGCAAACGGCCTTGAAGATCCTGGTACACGCCGATTTGGTGAGTTTGTCTTTTTCTATTCTCACTTCCCTTTCTCCATTTCCCACTATTAGATACACAGGTGTGGATTGCTCCCCAATGCCTTCCTCCTCCCTTCCCCTTTGATGGCAGGAATCCAGCAGGGCCCCAGACCGATAATGGAGATCCTGGCAACAAGATACTTAGTTCTGCCATGAGGCACCGCTGCATAAAACCAACTTTTAAGGGATATTTCTCAGACTTTGTTCCTTAAATGTACTCTGAAAACCTTTCTCTTTTGGAATACTTTTTAATAATGGAATGCTGTGCTTGAAATCATTACTTTAAACTATTCAAATTCAGCTAATTACACAAGGTTACCATCAATATGCCCATTATTAGCAGAGGCATTTGTCCTATAAATAGTGTATCTCTAAATTTGTCTCCACTTGTTTTTTTGTGACTAGTAACTTGAATAGTGTCTTCCTGGTGAACCAGCTATACAGATTGCAATTAAAGTCTAAAATAACTGGTATTAAGCAAGCAATAACTAAATTTTAGAGAAAGGGAAGGGACAGAAATTTAACAAAACAGTGCAGAATGTTTTTCTAATACCAGGGTTAGTACAGAAGTTTCTTATTATAATTGTACTATTAGTCCTCCTACAGAGCTGGACAGAAGTTTCTGCCAATTAGCAATTAGTCCCAAAAAAGCAAGTGGTTTGTTCAGCATCTATTATAGATGCATTCTTGTTCTTACTATAACAGGGCGTCAATTTAAAAAGAAAGAACCAATTATATGATTGGACAGATGGCAGAAACACTGGGGTTTTAAAATCGTATCAAGAGAATTTCTGAAGAAGCTGATTAGCTGCTGGAGCAGTCATTCTTGATATAAAAAAGCTTTATGTGCTGTATATATGTGTGTGTGTGTGTCTATCGGTTAGGGGTTTTTTTGTGTACATTTTTGAGTCAGTTTTTGATGTCTGCCAACTGCCTGGACAAGTCCCTGCAGATTTCTTGGCAAGGTTTTTCACCAGCAGTTTGCCTTTGCTTGCTTCCCAGGGCTGAGGGGGGTGGGGGGGCTGGGTCAAGGTCACTTAGATGGCTTTGTGCCTAAGGTGAGACTACAAGTCTTGGTTTCTAGCCTGATCTTTAACTACTATACCAAACTGGATCTCCTACCAATTAATAACAGGAACAAAAACATGGCTCTAAACTCCATTCTCCTCCTAAAAGTTCTTAGATGATTTATAGATAGAGATGTGCACACGCCCCCTGTAAAGCAAAGCATGCTGGCATCAAAAAGATTCCTGGCAATCAGTGTTTCTGAAGCAGCATCTGCTCCTTCTAGGATATGTCTGTCTCAAATAATGCAAGAGGAGAATCTGCAAAGCTGCAGAGCATGATGAGGCACCCCAGAGCCATGTCACAAGGATACTGAGCTCCAGGAACTTCAGCAATGTTTCAAATAATTGTTAGTTACACCTACTGGATTGCTTGTTGCTTTTCAGGGTTACCCTCCAAACAGATCTCCACAATGCATCTGGGTTTGGGGTTTGTTTTGCTTTGTTTTGCAATTGAGCCAAGATCTGTTGAATAGCCATTCCAAAAATTGCAAGATTGGAGCTCCCATGGGTGGAAACTGTTTTTCCCCAAATGCTCCCTGACTACTTGAACATTCTGCAAACTGCCTCATGTAGTAACAACCCACTTATCTCAAAGTTTAGGAAACTGGGCCACAAAATTCCAAGCAATCACTAGATGGCAAGTTGAGGTAGTCCTCAACTTACGATCACAATTGAGCTCCAAATTCCTGTTGCTAAATGAAACAGTTAAGTGAATTCTGCCCCATATTATGACCTTTCCTACCACATGTGTTAAGTGAATCACTGCAGTGGTTAAGTTAGTAACATGGTTGTTAAGTAAATTTGACTTCTCCATTGTCTTTGCTTGTCAGGTCCCAAAATATGATCATATGATCCTGGGACACTGGAACTGTCATAAATATGAACCAGTTGCCAAGTATCCAAATTTTGATCACAGGACCATGGGGATGCTTCAATGGGCATAAGTGTGAAAAATGGTCATGTCACTTTTTTCAGTGATGTTGTAACTTCGAACAGTCACTAAATGAACTGTTCTTAGCACCAGTTGTAAGGAAGGGGCAGATAAAATAAAAGCATATTACAATATCAATTTCTCCCCAGCAAGGTAAATCCCTAGTCGAAGAGGGAGAAATGTTTTTTATGGGACCAGTGGCACAGAACAGAACTGTCCTTAGTTTTGCAGTCCAGACCTGGTAGCTTTGCTATAATCATGATTCTCCATTACTGGACCCAGAACTAAAAAAGGAACAGAACTCAGATATTCTGGTTCATAGACCTCTCCCTTGTAACTTTTCTATCATACAAAAGTGATGTTTGCTGCCCTAATTTTATAAGAATGGATAAACAAAGATTGCCTTGGCTGTCTGCCCCCTGCTCTAGCTGGAGCTAATTCACCCCAAACACTCCTACTGAATTTTTTTTTTACTTCTGCAGATCTAGCATGAAGCTGAAGGAGGGTGAGCAGTGTCTTTAATTTATATTATCAGCACTACAGCTAACAAGCCAAATGTCTGGCTGTAGCAACTTCAGTCCTGCTTTTTACTTGCCTTATAAGTCCTGTATCCTTCCTCACTTGCATTGCTTTTCTATATTTTCCCTCCCTCTTTCCCTTGGCTATCCATAAATCTGGTAACAATCAGAAGCAAAGAGCAGTGGGCCAGGGAGGCTGGGCTGACTGGAATGAAGGAGGGGGAGCGGGGAGGAGTGCGCCGGCTTGCATGGATGCCAGTTTCCACAGTACTTTTATAAACATGTTTGCCTTAAGCCAAGGGCTGCACATTTTCAGCCTTTATATGGGAAAACTGCAAAGAAATGGGGCCTCTGAGAACCCTTGGGGCTCTTATCCCATGGTGGGGCAAAGGCTTTCTAGCAGGACCCTTCAGATAGTCATCAGTTAGCATCTCAGGTTGATGTTATCCGATGCTGGAATGGCTCCCTCCCATCTCAGTTGATGCTCCTGCTAATAAGGTTCAGGCTGAATGTTTAGTTTTGAATGGGAAAGACAGCTTTTCTCTTTCTCTTTCTCTCTCTCTCTCTTTCTCTTTCCCTTTCCCTTTCTCTTTCTCTTCCTTTCTCTCTCCATCAGCCATGAGCTTTAGGCACTGGTGAACTTTTCCAGAGACTAATTTTTTGCTTTGAGAATGAGCAGCACCAATCTGACCATTACTCAACAGGGGTAAAGCAGAACAATAGGAATTACCAGCAAGATGTTGAAGTTGGATGTATGGAACAGTGCGTCATGGGTTCCCTAAATTAGCCTGTTTTGGGAAATGGAGGGAACTCCCCAGTTGCCACTAATAAAATTCAACCAACAATTTACTCTATTCCCATACCAAGAATTGAGGATAGCTTTGATCAGTCAGCAAATGTGCTGGCCCAGCCCTTGGGAACAAGCAAAGCTGTTTTCTAAGAATTAGTGGAAGAATCTTCTTTTCCAACTCAATATCTCTCCACTGTCAGTTAATATTCAACTGATTGCACTCAGTTATCATAAATTCAAGGCAAAATTAAAGATAGTTATTGAACAAGTAAAGCTACATGATGAACTAATTAACAATCCTAGATTGCATTTTATTCACAATGATAGCATGATTACTCTTTTTTATTCAACTATGGAACAATACAACTTTATCCCATAAAAGTTCATCCCTCTCTTCCCACCCATAAATCAAATAGGATAAATATCCTTGTAGTCTTTAATTTGACCTCAGGAAATATCTCCAGGCTTTCTTTCCTTCTGAGGGAAATATCTCCTTTAAAGTCTCATCACCCTAATCATGTTTTGGGTCCCAAAACTACTTCCCCAATTTTCCAAACTGCTCCTACAGCTGTAACATTGTGATACCTGTTTCCTTACAAGGAGCATCTGGTTGCAGACTAGTTGCTTTGTACAAGCAGAAGAACCATTTCTGTCTTTTACTTTCCCAGTCATATAGCCCCACCGTCTTCTACTATCCTTGGTTTGGGACCATTTTTGTGAGCGCCAGATAGAAAAAGTCTAACTGGCTGCCTTAAGATGTTGGGGTTCTCAGCCTGCCAATCCAGGGCAGCAGCACAAGCCTCTGAGGATTGGGTAAAGGAATGAAGTATAATCTTCACATCTGTGTGTTTGTTCACCCAAACTTGCTTTGTATTCAGTTCATAGCTTATGGACAACAAGCAGAATATAACTGTCACAGACAAATATGCATTCATATTCATTCTTGTTTCTGAATGTGTACATGGTTTCAAATTGGTCTTCATTTATAGCATATTATGGCCTGTGGATTGCATTAGAGCCCGAATGATATTTTTCATGAAGGTGCCACCTGGATAAGTCAGGGTGTGGAGTGTCAGACAGGGACTTGGTTTTAGCTAAGTTCTCTCAGCCCAACCTCCCTCATGGTGTTGTTGTGGGGAAAATAGGAGGAGGCAGCATTATGTGTATACTGCTGAGCTCCAGAATGTAAGGTATAACATTAGTCAAACAAGTCAATCAATAAACAGACACACAGTCTGAGGCACAGGAAATACTCTAGGAAGAGAATGGTTTGGGATGTTATCCTGATGGCGACCTTCAGCCTGACCCAACTCCCATCTCTTCTTGTAACACCAGAGCTTGATGAGCCAGGCCACAGAGTCTGCACTTCCCATGCTGAGCAGCGTTGCCATCCAGGAGCCTCACTCTATCATCTCCTGTGCTGCATGATGGGCACGGCTTCTGGAGTTGCAGGGCATCAAGAAGGCAAGACCAGGCTTGGCCAGGGGAGACCAGTTAAGAGGTTGGGGCTGCCTGAAGGAAGTGGGTAGGGAGAAGTGGCCAAGGTTGAAGCAGAGGGCCAATAAGTCTAGCAGCCTTCCTATGAGGGTCACTCTGCTGGGCAGGGAGTAGCAGAGACAGTATGCACGCAAGCTAGCAAAGGCAAGGAGAAATAACAGAAAAGAAAGGAAATGAGGAAAAGACCAACGGAAATAAAGACCACTTTGCTCAGTAAGGAGAGAGGAGAAGGAACCCCCCCCCAAAAAAACCAGGTTAAGACAGTTTTGAATAGGATGTTTTTTATAAATTATGTCATCTGAAGTATGCTCTTAATTGTAAAACTAAAATGCATGTTTTATAGTTCTGTTTAACAAGGAGGTCGGAATCACAGCAAAGCCTTTTTATTTAATACATTTTTAGTAACCTACCATCCTAGTTTTCCTTCTCCTCTTTCTTTGACCCGTTAACCACTTTTGTGTTGTTGCATGAAAAGATTTCAGTGTGTAGCCCTCATTTGATTGACTTAATGGAAGCACAGTTGAAGGATGTATTCCTACTCTGAGACTGTATTTCTTTTGCATGTTGTTTTCAATAACTTGATTTAATGCTTGCTTTTTATTAATTTTGGTCCTTTGATTATTCATTAGGATTGCAATACCCACCATAATGTTTTAAGCAATTGTTGGGTGAGAGGAAAATTGCCTTTTATTGACAATTTTTGGATACAACAGATCTCTGGAATAACAAAATGACTTTGCAAATGCCCATAGTCTTAAAGCACACACTTACTGGCCCAATGTCTGCAGGCAGCACTGAAGACACTGAAGTGCACCAATTCCTTGGAACCACATCCAGCTGTCATTTTCCCAAAACCTTCCAAGTGACAGTATGTTGAGATACCATGAGATGTTAAAATGGCAGTTGAAACTCAATTACCAAATAATAATCAAAACACTACAAGTAGTCCTCGATTTATGACAACAATTGAGCATAAAGTTTTTTGTTGTGAAGTGAAATATTTGTTAAGTGAATTTGGCCTCATTTTATGACCTTTTGTGCCATAATAGCAAAGTGAATCACTACAATTGTTAAATTAGTAACATAGTTGTTAAGTGAATCTGGCTTCCCAATTGACTTTGCTTCTCAGAAGGTCACAAAAGTTGATCTCATGACCCCAGGACGCTGCAATCATCCTAAATATGAGTCAGTTGCCAAGCATCTGAATTTTGAACGCATGACCGTGGGGATATTGCAATGGTTGTAAGTCTGAAACATGGTCATAAGTCACTTTTTCCAATGCCATCATAACTTTGAATGGTCACTAAATGAATTGTAAATTGAGGACTACCTGTATTTTTGCCTCTGCCACTGTTGTCCATCTTGTGAAAAAGCAATCCCAGTTATTTCCTCCTTCCCCAGATTGTCTGAAATGGAAACATTGTACTGCTTATTGGGGATGCAGTGGCTCAGTGGCTAAGATGCTGAGCTTGTCAATCAGGTCAGCAGTTCAGCGGTTTGAATCCCTAGCGCCGCATAACGGAGTGGCCTCCCATTACTTGTCCCAGCTTCTGTCAACCTAGCAGTTCGAAAGCATGTAAAAAAGGCAAGTAGAAAAATAGGGACTACTTTGGTGGGAAGGCAACAGTGCTCCATGTGCCTTTGGTGTTAGTCATGCCGGCTGCATGACCACAGAGACGTCTTCAGACAGCGCTGGCTCTTTGGCTCCCCTAGAGCCGGAACGACTAGCACACATGTGTGGAGGAACCTTTACCTTTACCTTACTGTTTATTGCTCAAAGAAACAGAGATAGAAAGAATGGAGCGTTACATCAAGTCATCAAGGAGCTACATCAAGTTAAAACCTTGGCTGTTTTTCAATAAAAGAAAATCTGACATGAAAAACATAAGACAAGCAGCCCACTTGAATTAACAGAGTCAAAGCTAGAAAGATTAGGATTGGGTTCCTCCACTGTTAATACTAACTACCTTAATTTATGCAAGAGTTTGATCTAACTCAGAAACAAGCAAAATCATTTTATCAAAGATAGCAAATAACCAAAAACTAATATTTGTGACAGTTTATCTAAGATGTATTTCCATCCACTAACACATAAAGACAGATACTACACACTGAGCTTAGCCAGTCCTCAGTACAGTGTGAGGGTGAATTATCCTAGTAAATTTATACTAATTTCATTTCATTTTCATTTTATTAGATTTATATACTGCCCTACTCCCGAAAGACTCAGGGCGGTGAACAGCCAGAAAGATAAAATACATAAATTACAAAATTTAAAAGACAATATAAAAACCCATTAAATAATTTGGCCCAAAACAATTTAAAACACCCCTAATGTTTTAAAACGAATTTTAAAAGTTACAATTAAAAGGGAAGTTAGGCCAGGCCAGCCTGTTGAAATAAATAGGTCTTTGAGGGCACGGCGGAAAGTGCGTAAATCTGGGATCCTCCGTATCTCTGGGGGGAGCTCATTCCAGATAGCAGGTGCCCCCACAGAGAAGGCTCTCCCCCTGGGGGCCGCCAGTCAACACTGTTTGGCCAACGGCACCCTGAGGAGCCTCTCTCTATATGAGCGTACTGGCCGGTGAGAGGCTACTGGTGGCAGAAGGCAGTCCCATAAGTACCCAGGTCCTAAGCCATGGAGCGCTCTAAAGGTGGTAATCAAAACCTTGACGGGCACCCGGAAGACCACTGGGAGCCAGTGCAGCTCGCGCAGGAGAGGTGTCACATGGGAACGCCACGTCGCTCCCATAACCACCTGCGCGGCCACACTCAGAACTGCTGGAGCCTCCGGGTGCTCCTCAAGGGGAGCCCCATGTAGAGAGCATTACAGTAGTCCAGGCAGGAAGTGACGAGGGCATGAGTGACCGTGCGTAAGGAGTCCCGCTCCAGAAAGGGACGCAACTGGTGTATCAGGCGAACCTGATAGAAAGTCCTCCTGGCCACAACTGTCAAGTTGTCTTCTAAAGACAGCCGTGAATCCAGGAGGACACCCAAGTTGCGAGCCCTCTCCGTGGGGGCCAACGACTCGCCCCCAATAGTCAGTGATGGCACCGACTATATCGGGACACCAGAAACCACAGCCACTCGGTCTTGGATGAGTAGAGCCTGAGTCTGTTTCTCCCCATCCAGATCTGCACGGCCTCCAGGCACCAGGACATCACTTCAAGGACATCATTGGGTTGGTCCGGGGTGGAGATGTACAGCTAAGTATCATCAGCGTACTGATGGTATTTCACCCCGAAACCCAGTGGCTTCACATAGATGTTGAACAGAAGGGGCGAGAGGACCGACCCCTAGGGCACCCTACATATAAGGCCCCTCGGGGTTGACCTCTGCCCCCCCGCCAACAGACTGCCACTGATTGGAGAGAAAGGAGGAGAACCACCGCAGCACGGTGCCCCCCCACACCCAACTCTTCCAACCAGTGCAGCATGATACCATGGTCAATGGTATCAAAAGCCGCTGAGAAATCTAATAGGACCAGGACAGAGGAACAACCCCTGTCCTGAGCCCTCCAGAGATCATCAACCAACGCAACCAACGCCGTTTCCATGCTGTACCCAGGCCTGAAGCCTGACTGGAACGGGTCCAGATAAACTGTTACATCCAGGTACTGGGGAAACTGTCACACCACTGCACTCTCAACAACCTTTGCCACAAAGCGAAGGTTGGAGACTGGACGATAGTTTGCTAACACTTCCGGGTCCAGGGAAGGCTTCTTGAGGAGAGGCTTCACCACCGCCTCTTTCAAGGCGGCAGGAAAGTCACCCTCACTCAAGGAAGCATTTATAATCCCCTGGAGCCAGCCTCATGTCACCTCCCGAGAAGCCAGCACCAACCAGGAGGGGCACGGGTCCACTAAACATGTGGCTGCACTCAGTCTACCCAGAATCCTGTCCGCATCTTCGGGAGTCACAGGGTCAAACTCTTCCCAGATAACATTCTCAAGACCTGCCCCCATCATCCCTCCTGAGTCTACCCAGTCAGAGTCCAAGTCTTCCTGAATCTGAGCAATTTTGTCATACAGATACTGCACAAAGTCCTCAGCTCTACCCTCCAAGGGGTCCTCCCATGCTCCCTGGTGGAGCAGGGAGCGGGTCACCCCAAACAGGGCGGCCGGGTGATTATCTGATGACGCAATAAGAGCGGCAAAATAATTACATTTTGCTGCTTTTATCGCCACTAGGTAAGTCTTAATATGAGACATTACCAGTGTTCGGTTGGATTCAGAAAGGCTGGCCCTCCAACTGCTCTCCAGGCGTCTTTTCTGGTGCTTCATCTCCCTCAGTAAACTCAGTAAACCAAGGAGCCAGGTGAGACCGGCGCTGGGTCAGAGGCCACAAAGGCACAACCCAATCCAAAGCTCCAGCAGCCAACCTATCCCAGGCAGCCACTAGGTCTTCAGTCGAGGCATGAGCCAGAGCTAAATTACAGGCCCTCTTGGCTGCCCATATTTCACTTCCAGTCATTGCATGGGCTGAAATGTCCACATTCTTTGGTTGCCACTTGACAAGTACAGCTGGGGAAAGGTTTGGAATCAATAAACTCTTTAGAAGAAAAGAGGAATGCACAAGGTCCACATATTATGAACTGGACATTTCTGAGATAAATCCTAACAGAAGCTTTAGGAGGAAAGGAGGAGAACCCCAAGATACAATTGCCACCTCACATAGTCATTTTTAAAGTATAAAGGTAATAAGTTTGAAGTTGTGGTACATTACTACATAGGAAAAATTTCAAGACTACTGCGCCATAGGAAAATAGAAAATTAGTGAGAAAATTAGTTTTAAAATGGTGCATTCCACAACTCAATTCTCTTGACAACAGTGTCTTGTATTCTATCAATTTTAATGATTTAATACCAGCTTGAAAAATGGTAAAAATGGAAAAGGAAACAAGCCTTTCTTCTTCAATAATTAACACAGTGCACACTTTACTTTGGGGAGAGCTCATGTTCCATCCCCTGTTAAAAGATTTTTGTTAGACGGAGACATTAGAAAGAAATGGCACCCACACAATTAACGGTAGTAGCTGTCAAAGCTTATTGTGTCACTTGGTACACACACAGTCTCATCAATTCCTGAGGGAACTACTAGGAATTTAAATTTTGCTGATGATGTGAGGCTGAGCCTGGGATGCATGGAGGCTGAATCAGAACTTTCCTCTCTCCCCTTGTGTCTCTCTAACAATAAGCATTTCCATTTATAGAACCTTGGTAGATGGGCTGATGTCACTGCCTATTCGCTTGGTAAACATAGCCACTCTGTCTGTGTGTGTGTGCGTGTGTGTGTGTGTGTGTGTGTGTGTGTGTGCATTGCTTCCTAGAAAGAAAGCAAAATTGCTACTGGATCACTACTGCTGCTGTACGATTCCAAGAAGGAAAATTTGGATAAGACAGCATGCCAAATGCATCAGCCGTTGGGTAAATGGGGCTAGTGAATGTGGCCAAAATAAATCTGTGGTAATGCCATCGCCCTGCTATTTAGTGGACAATGTATTTAATTGTGTGTGGGTTTATTTTATTAAATTTCTATATTGCCAAATTCAAAAGCAACTCCTGGCAATTTGCATAGTAAAAATATAAAACATTACCAACATCTGAGAATAACCGATACAGAGACAGAATACAAGGAAGCACAGCAGCTTTACTCTCCCAGGCCCTCCAGAAAGGAAACGTGCTAATCAAAAGGGAGACTAATACTAGGGTCACAATGAAAAACACTCTGCCTCTTTGCTTACCCTCCCCTTTCACCTCAAGGAGAGACAATCAAAAGATGTTGATACGGGTCCTGAAAGCTACTTGTGTGTGAAGTGAATAGTCTAGCAAGTATCTAAAAGCATTGCTGTATTGGACTTTCTAAGTTAAAAATCAGTATTTTAAATTTTAGCTGAAAATGTATTGGTAACCAAAGCAGTAACAGGCACTACTGACTTGCCCATATACAAGCAAAAGTAGTTTGATAAAGTTTATAAGAACTTTCCAGAATTATCCATTATTTAACAAAGAATTGAGTAAAGGGTGATTTTAATTACCACTGCTTGCAACCAGAACTGAAAATCTTTTTTTAAAAAATTCACTTTTTAACCATTATCCATCATGGAACCCAGATAGTATGCAGTTTCTCCAAAATATTGTTCTCCTATCAGTTCTACAAAGAGTGGATTTCATGAAATTGTGTTCTAGTCCAAAGTTCTAATCAGAAAATGTGTACACTAATACCATACATTTGGATTATTTTCCTAGTGTCCACCAGAGACGATCATATTCTGATTTGCATAAGCCTGTATTTTCCTTTCTCTGAAAAATCAAGCCATTTTAGACTGAAATTAAAGATACTCAGGTGATCTCAAGAAGCAGTTTTCTTTTCCCCTGTGTTTGAAATTCTGGAGAGGCAATAGCAAGAGTCGAAAATCAAGTCTTCAGTGTAGGTTTATACATAATGCATTTCATTATATTAATATGTAAGGATTACATCTGTTTTAACTATGATTTATGGCTTAATACAGAAATAAGTAGTGGTGGATGGTCAGGGCAATACTACTGTAATTCAGCAGCAGCAAGTAATTTCTGCAGACTGGACAATTTTTTTCTTAACTTACCTGTTAAAGTCAATTTAAAAAAACAGCAATCCACCTTTGGTAAGGATTTGCATCATTGTTTTCATGTATTTTCTATCAGGGACATTTAGGTATATGTAAAAAAACATTGAAATAGTGGCTTTTTTCATGACACCTGATGGGCACCCCCTTTCCTACTGCTAAATGCCAAAAACACTGATTTGACAGTCAGAGAGGACTGGAAGGTCCAGAAAAGAAGAGCCCAGGGTCATCCTATCCAAAGGGCCTGATTGCCCATCCTTGTTCTATGCCAGGGCTGTCAAACTCATGGCCCACGGGCCGGATGTGTTACACGCTGGCATGCCTATGCCCAGTTTAGTGAAGGGGAAAAAAGTCCCGATACGTCACGTGACACTGCCATGACGACGCAAGTTTGACACCCCTGTTCTATGCAATTTAGTTAACTGGCTTATTCACTAAATTAACCATGATGCAGGAAAATGTATGAACTCAGTTAAAGCCTCAGCAAGGTTATGTCTTTGTCTATAACAATCCCATATTGCTGCCAGAGCCAGATTTCTCAGAGACTCCTGATTTCCACAGCAGTAGTCATCACACTAGACTGTTGCAGCAAAAAATAAGTCTCTTTACGACAAAATTATGGATGGGACACATACTGAACCAAAGGTTGTTTCTTGTCTTTAAGTTGCCAGGAGTTGCTTCCAAAAGCAATTATTTGCTCACTTTAAAAAAACAAACTCTTCATTTCTAAGCAGACTTACATAAAATAAAAACGAACAATTGCCACATAGAAAGAAAAGAAAAGGGGAGGGGGGGGAGGGAAATAATGCGACCCAACAAATAGAAACATAGACCAAAAACCTTCCATAATTACAAATATATTCCAACCTGATTTTATAAAATATTTGAAAGGGAAACTAAATTTTGAATATTATCCTCTGCTTGCTTGACCATAGAGTACCTCTTCTTTGGAGTCTGCTTGGATTGAAACCTGTTCCTTTTTTGGCTTCACAACACCCACCAGCTGTTTCATTGTTTCATAGACATCCCCAAGATCTTGTAGGCATCAAATTGGGCAGAAGGCCAGGCTGGGTTTTTTGTGTAGTTTTACTACACAACAGACACTTCATTCTGAATAGAAACACCAATCCAAAGCTACAGTAAAGTAATGCATGAAGGAAGAGGGGGGGAAATAAAACAAAATACAGTAGAAACAGCAGCACTTCTGCCCTGGAATGAGCTTTCTTCTCATTTTCACAACCCAGATGCCTGGCAGACTACATTAGGTATATGTTAAGATTAGGAATTTAGTACAGTACAGTGGGATGCGGCCTTTAAGTTCCATCTACCCATATATGGTACAAACACACTTCCATCAGTATATCCCACAGCTCAGGCTGAAATTTAACATCCACGAAGTACAATTCACAGATACTCACATAAGATCAAAACAGATGGGGAAGTTTAATAAATTAATATTATTTATTTATATTATTATTCAAATTAACACTCATTGATTCCAGTTAATATACAGAGGCTAGAAAATTACAAACACTGCATTGCAAGAATTTAATTATTCAAAATTGCAGGGAAAAAATCAGCCATTTTTCACTGCTATTTATGAGGCATAATCCATCTGAATAGAATAATACATGTTGCCATCTGTACAGATCTAAAAACTGAGAGGGCTTTTTCAAGTTTTTAGGAGGTCTTCCCTACTTGATAGCTTCCCAACATGTTGAGACTACAGCTCTCACAATTACAAGCACTGAAGGGAGGGAGGGAGGGGAGGGAGGGGAGTTGTTCATCATGCTGCTGGGAACTCTGAGAATTGCAGTCTAATACAACTGGAAGGCAACAAAATAAGGCAGCCTATTTGAGGTTGATGACTGACTGTTTGGCAATGTTGTTTTAAGGCACATATTTAGGAACAAAGCTCTTCAGCTTCTGTTTAAAGATCACAGCTCATTCCCCTAGCACCAAATACTATTATTAAATACTGTAAATTTAAGAAACAATCTTGGTGCTTGCATTTTTTCCCCAACAAGTTAAGGCGTTTAGCACCTGGAGTCAGTTTTGGTTTTCCAAAACTGTGGAGCCCGATCCATGTGAAAATTCTCCCTAGGAAGTCCATTGGTCTTGTGGAAGCAAGTCTCCTAGAGATTTTAATTCCGAGGGCAGAATAGTCATGGTACCATATACTTGGATTTAATCCAAGGGCTAAGAAGTTATAATGATCTGGTATCTAAGTAAGGAAGTTTTAAGAATGAATAGTCAAAGGCTTTCATCACAAAGAATCAACATAAAGTACTAAAGGAGTATGAAGTATTGAGTAATCTAAAGTCAGAGGAAAAACTACATTCAATAAAGCCAAATATGTTCTAGGCATGTTATGCAATCAGAATTAAACGCTTCTAGAGCTCTGTAATCAAGCCTCTCTCTAATGGCTTGAGTATGAAGTCTCTCATTGACTATGTTCATGCTATATATTAAGCCAAAGTATCTCTCAAGTACTACTTTAAAACCACTGTGTTAAGCAAGCAACTCATAGTGTCTGAATTTAGGACCTTTCCTCGTGATTTGGTTAAAGTACTATCCACTCATCCTTAAGCTGGCAAAAATGATGCACCATAAAGTTTTCAGTTGATCCATATAGATGCCTCTATAGCACTGATACCCTGTGATGGTGTCTAGGGGTGCAGAGCATGTTAAGCAAAGCCATTGATTAAACCCTCTGGCCTTCCTGCCCGCCACTTTTCTGAATGAGTACACCTGGTAGGAAACTATTCACCCATCACAGGGCAGCTGATTTTCACAGATGGCCACCTCCTATTTTATTAATGTACTTTAAATAAAGAAAAAGGTAGGAAGGCTTGAATTGAATCCATTAGTCACAGTCACAGTCAATGGAACAATGTACCTTTCATTAAATGCTACTGTTATTAAGGCTGGCTTTAGATAGATTTACTCTTTCTCGAAAATTAGCAGTAGCTAGCCATGCAACACATGGGCATATTCCTTGTACATCGGTCTGGGATGATATTCCATGTTAGCAAATGAGACATTATTAAGTTTGTGGAATTTTCTACAATGCTGTTGTTCTTCTAGGTTTGTGTTGATACTACCTAAGTTTCAACTAGTCCTCTGACCCTAGCAATCTGTTGGAATTCACAGATTTCAAAATTCTTGAAAGAATTCTATTATTAAGATTTGCCATATCTTACCATTATACTTTTGTCAACTCTGATACAGAACCAACATCATGATATCCTGTCTCTGTACTGGTGGCTGTGTTTACATGTATCAGGATGAAAAACAACAGAAGAAGAAAGGCATAGAAACACAGAGGGGGAAACAAGAAGCTTCTGTCAATGGCTTTTGGGGAAGGGAATCTTGCACCAGCTATTTATTTACACTCTTGAGAACAATGAAACATTAAACAAGTTCAGCCTTGTGTGGTAGTACCTATACCTTTCCACAGGGCTTCATTCACTAAGGCATACATTTGGGACTGAGGAAACTTTCACTGTAAATTATTGTTGGGAAGATGCGATTGTCATATACATGAATGGCAACCACAAGAAGGAATGACACCAGAGTGGAAGATAGCCATAGTGGATGGGGATTTGGGGAGTTGTGTTCCTGGCACATTTAGAGCCACCCAGTATCACTTTAGTTTTGATTTATCCAAACCACTGAGCAAAGGCAAGTGTGCCTTGATGCTAGCCTTGTTAAAATTATTGTTTTCTGGTCTTTAGAAATTTAGCCGCTATTGTATAAGCAAGTTCCTCACTGGAATGCCAAGTTTCAATTGATTTAGTAAAACAAGGATGCTATTTACAGTATTGCTGTCCTTCTAGCGAAGGTCCTGAAATCCCATCGTTTGTAGTCATAACTGGGCATTATTTCTTCCCTCATCCTTCCACTATTTTCAATCCTCTTTACCGCTAAACATGGCCCAAAAGCCCCTAGCAGAAGCCAGTCTTTTCTTCCTAGGAGGAAATAGTACCTGATCATCATCATGGACAGATTGATAGTTGAAAGAGGTTAAATTCCTGAAGTATTAGAAACATCATCTGTTTAGCTACACAAAGCTACATGAAGTCTCATTCAAAAGTCCCGTGGAGTGTCAGCAGAGTCCCCAAACTGTATCTCCCAAGCATTCCCACTTGTGCCAGATATACCTCCATTTTAAAACTGCCTATCTTCAGCCCTGTGAAGTGTTTCTACAGCCCTATCTCTAGAAGATGGCAAATTGCTGAATCTAGTCAACTTGGCCAAGACCTTTCTTTGATTGAATGGAAAACTATATGCTCCCTTTTTAATGAATCTGGGATTCTTTCCCCAAGGACATAGTCAGGAGCAGTTCCTAGGGCTACTGGCTTCTAAGGGGATTAGAAGAGGAAATCCATTTTTGTCCAGCAGAACTTGGGCCTTCCAGGTCAAGTATCACCACTTTTCTTTCTTCATGCTGCCTTGTAGGTCTTAGACCAGCATAAAGCTCGGTAGAAGCCACGGACAATGCGGTACATCCAGATCAAATTGAGCATTTCCAAGGCAATGCTTGGCCCAATCCAGGCCAGTTGTACACCCAGGCCCAAACGTTCATATTCAGGAGTTCCATACCAAGAGTACACCTGCATATAATAGCTGGGGATGACAGCAATGCGCACCATAAAGAACACTACCATCATGGCCAACCCATTGGCCAAAACAAGACTTGAAGTACGTGGCCAGCCAGCTGCATCCAGGAACCACCTGAGGCAACACAAAATTTAAAAAAAAAAATCAAATGAATGTCAGTCCATTCAGATTCTCTGCCTCCCCCAGTAAAGCAATAGCATAAAAATCACTCTCAGAATTACAACAGGTAACTAAAATAGTTGTTATTATTATTATTATTATTATTATTATTATTATTATTATTATTTAAATTTTTATACCGCCCTTCTCCCACGGGACTCAGGGCGGTGCACAGCCAAGATAAAAAACATAACATACAAAATTTAAGAACAATTTAAAAACATTAAACAATTTTGGCCCAGTAATTTAAAACAATGCAATTAAAACCGAATTCAATTAAAACTGGGAGGAAGCGATCAAGCCAGCCCTGCTAGATGGAATAGATGCATTTTCAGGGCCCAACAAAAATTCGGAGGTCTGATATCGTGCGTATCTCAGGGGGTAGGTCATTCCAGAGGGCAGGCGCTGCCACAGAGAAGGCTCTCCCCCTGGGGGTCGCCAGCCGACATTGTCTGGCTGATGGCACCCTGAGGAGGCCCTCTCTGTGTGAGCGAACCGGCCGATGGGAGGCTATTGGCGGCAGAAAGCGATCTCGTAAGTACCCTGGCCCTAAGCTATGGAGCACTTTAAAGGTGGTTACCAACACCTTGAAGCGCACCCGGAAGACCACAGGAAGCCAGTGCAGCTCACGCAGGAGAGGTATCACATGGGAGCGCCCCATCGCTCCCATAATCCCCCGCGCGGCCGCGTTCTGGACTAACTGCAGCCTCCGGGTGCACCCCAGGGGGAGCCCCATGTAGAGAGCGTTGCAGTAGTCCAGGCGGGAAGTGATGAGTGCTTGAGTGACCGTGCATAAGGAGTCCCGATCCAGAAAGGGGCGCAACTGGCGTATCAGGCGAACCTGATAAAAAGCCCCCCTGGCCACGGCCGTCATGTGCTCTTCTAAAGACAGCCGTGCATCCAGGAGGACACCTAAGTTGCAAGCCCTCTCTGTGGGGGCCAGCGATGGTACCAGCTGGCTAAATCAGGATGTCGGAAGCCACAGCCACTCAGTCTTGGAAGGATTGAGTCGGAGCCTGTTTCTCCCCATCCAGCCCCGCACGGCCTCCTGACACTGGGACATCACTTCAAAGGCATCGTTGGGGTGGCCTGGGGTGGAGATGTACAGCTGGGTGTCATCAGTGTACTGACGGAACTCCACCCCAAAGCCATGGATGATCTCGCCCAGCGGCTTTACATAAATGTTGAACAGAAGGGGTGAGAGGACCGACCCTTGTGGCACCCCACAAGTAAGGTGCCTCCCTGTGAACACAGATTGCGACCGGTCGGAGAGGTAGGAGGAGAACCACCGCAAAACGGTGCACCTCACCCCCAGCCCCTCCAACCGGTGCAACATGATACCATGGTTGATGGTATCAAAAGCCGCTGAGAGATCTAACAGGACCAGGATAGAGGAACAACCCCTATCCCGAGCCCTCCAGAGATCATCCACCAATGCGACCAATGCCGTTTCCGTGCTGTGCCCAGGCCGGAAGCTGGACTGGAGCGGGTCCAGAGAGACAGCTTCATCCAGGTACTGGGGAAGCTGCCGCACCACCACACTCTCAACAACCTTCGCAACAAAGCAAAGATTGGAGACGGGACGACAGTTAGCCAAAACAGCCGGATCCAGAGAGGGCTTCTTGCGGAGGGGCCTCACCACCGCTTCTTTCAAAGCGGCCAGCAGGATACCCTCATTCAAGGAAGCATTAACAATCCACTGGAGCCAGCCTCGTATAACCTCCCGGGAAGCCAGTACCAACCAGGAGGTACACGGGTCCAATAAACATGTGGTCACGTTCAGCCGTCCCAAAACCCTGTCCATGTCCTCGGGAGCCACAGGATCAAACTCCTCCAAGCTAACACTCTCAAGACCAGCCTCAAGTCCCGTCCGGACTTACCCAGTCAGAGGCCAGGCCTTCCCAAATCTGAGCGATCTTGTCATACAGATACTGCACAATATCCTCAGCTCAACCCTGCAAGGGATCATCCCGCGCTTCCATATGGAGGAGGGAACAGGTCACCCTAAACAGGGCGGCTGGGCAATTATCTGATGACACGATAATAGCGGCAAAATAGCTAGATTTCACCGCTTTTATCGCCACTATGTAGGTCTTAATATGAGACCTCACCAGTGTTCGGTCGGATTTGGAGCAGCTGGTCCTCCAACCACTCTCTAGGCGTCTTTTCCGGCGCTTCATCTCCCTCAGCTCCTCAGAGAACCAAGGAGCTAGGTGAGTTCGGTGCCGGGTCAGAGGCCGCAAAGGCACGACGCGGTCCAAAGCACTGGTGGCCGCACTGTCCCAGGCGGCCACCAAGTCTTCAGCCGAGTCATGAGCCAGAGTCTCAGGAAATGGCCCAAGCTCCATCTGGAACCTATCAGGATCCATCAGGCACCTGGGGCGGAACCACCTAGTCGGTCCCGCCTCCCTGCAGCAGGGTGCAGTGGTTAGAAAGTCCAGTCGAAGGCGCGAGTGGTCAGACCATGACAAGGGTTTGATGACTATATCCCCTATATCAAGGCCACTCGACCACTGACCAGAGACAAAAACTAAGTCCAGAGTGTGTCCACCCGTGTGAGTAGGGTCATGAATTAACTGAGTAAGGTCCATGGCCGTCATGGAAGCCATGAACTCCCGAGCCACCTCAGACGTTTCACCGATAGATGGCAGGTTGAAATCCCCCATGACTAAAAGTCTGGGGGTATCAACCGCCACCTCGGCTATGACATTGAGCAGCTCGGGCAGGGCCGTTGCCATGTGGCAGGGAGCCAGGTACGTGATCAACAAGCCCAACTGTACTCCACGGCCCCACTTCACAAAAAGGGACTCACATCTGGCTATCTGTGGAACAGTGGTCTCCCTCGGATCAAGACCTTCCTTTATAATAACCGCCACCCCCCCGCCCTTGCCCTGAGCTCTTGGCTGATGGAATGCACGGAAGCCTGGTGGGCACATATCTATGAGGGGAACCCCCCCCCTCCTGGCCCAACCAGGTCTCCGTAATACCTGCCAGGTCCGCTCCCCCCTCCTGAATAAGATCACAAATGAGGGGGGTTTATTTACCATGGACCTGGCATTACACAACAACAGCCGAAGGCTCGGGCCCTGAGAGTCTGAGCAGCCTGGGGCGCGAGAAGGGCTATGGGGACCGGGGCGTACCACCGCTCGAAGATAGCGAGTGCGCGTCCCCATCACATGATATGGCCCCCTGCTCCCGCCATATCTGCCCCTCCCACTCAGTGTATTGATAGAAAAGCCCTCAACAGAATGGATTCTGATGTCCCCCTTACCCCCGAAATCCGCATCCTCTGTGGCCCAACTGACAGCTGGACTGGACCCCTCTCCCCGTGGGTTAACCCCCAAACCCACACAACCCTCCTGCCCCTTAAAATCCTTTAAAAATTTATCAAAAAGTTTCCCTAAAAAACCCCTTAATCCCCTTTTTGCGCCATGCCACCTCTCGGGGCACCAAAACCCGTCATAAAGGTAGGCCCTTGATAAAGTAGAGGGCCACACCTGCAAGAGGGGGGAGTCTCGCAGAATAAGAAGTTCTGTTGGCTAAATATGTTAGTATAGTTAAATATGAGCATGTAGCAGGCTTGAGCATGTAGCAGGCTTGAGGTGTTGAGCTCAACCCTGTGGTTTTAATGGGGAACAGGTATGGGTGATTGCTGTCCTTCCCTAGAACATAGATACAAGGGCCCCTTTATCAAAGAACTGGTGCATGTTCTTGGGCAAGCTATTGAATTCACCCATTTTGTTTCTGATATCACCAAACTCACCGCAAATTCACAAAGGGTGTGGAGAGTTCTGAAAGGAGACGGAAGTTGGCAAAATAGGGAAGCACCCCACGACTCTATGGCAAAGGAAAGAAATATCTCAGATTTTGATTTTACCATCCCATGGCCATTCTAAAGACACTGCCTTTTTCAGTGAATCTTTAAAGTTCTAAGCAGAGATCTCAACTTTCCCCTTCTCCCAGAAAGAAAGAAAAGCAAAATATATTACAGATGATTAATATAGGCAGATATGCTGCTACCACTAAAATGTTCCTTCTTTGTTCAGAGATCAGTTTCAATATGTACATTTAATGCCACAAAATATATTCAGAAAAGTTTAGGTTGCAGACATAACATCGATCCTTTTACCATGAAATAATGGGTACTTCCAATTTAAAAACAGTCAATAAATCTGTTTGGAAGGTAAACTAAGCCTCTTACAATTTTATTCCAGCTTATTTATTATGTTAACTGTTTTTAAAATGAATTTGATTTATCAAATTTTTGGTGGTCTGTTCAGTGGTAGTTCATTCAACTTAAGCACTTGCTCAAACTGTTTGGCCCTGAGGCCTTCGTTCTTCTTAAGTTCCATGGCTCTTACAGGTTTCGTAGCAAACAATTTCCCCTCTCCTCTCCCACTCCCACTTCCACTTCCCTTTCAATAAAAAGAATATTTGAACAATTGGGTCATTTTTTAAATTTTATATATGAAATATATTTTAAGATTTCTTTTTTCTTATTAAATGTAAATTTCAATTTAGCTTATTTTGTCATATATATGCTATTTTTCTTTATTTTAATTGGTTTTAATATCAAATCTATAACTGTTACCTTTCTCTTTCTCCCATAACTTTTTGCTTACTGGACATTCATATCCAATTCTATGTGACTCATAGGAACCTGCAGCATTTATATAGAGCATAGACATTTTTTCCCTTTTCTCTCTTCATTGATATGCAGTGATTTTTTTCATTCATATTTCAAAATGAAAAAGGAACTTTGAGGAGAAACTGCATATTTTATTTTTACCTGGGTTTTCTACAATTTTGTTGAAGTGGTTCATTTTCTGAAGAAGTAGGTTTGGCTACATGTATGTACATATGAGTGTCCTCAAATGATCAGAGGCAACTAGAGATCAGGAAGGCACATTTTCAGCCCAAATCAGTTTGGATTATATGAGAGATTCACAAAGCCAACTGTGATCTTTCTTCTCTTATAGGAAATTGTTTTATAATTTCTGTTATACTGGCCTAACATTTGGGCACAACATAGTTGATCCAAAACTATTTGACAGATGTAGGGATAATATGCCAAACGTCTTGTTGGGTAGAAAATGCAAACTTTTAACATTAAAGAGAACATTTTCACTTCTAACACTAAACAGGACATTTTTCCTTGGGTTCCACACTCACGTGTGATAACTTCTAGTTTTTAGCATAGCCTGGGGATATAATTATCATATTAAACCCTGACTTTTCCCTGACTTGGCTTTATTCCAGTTCATTATATGATTACTCTGAAGGATGCTTGATTTTTAAAATTGCCATAGGGAGGTTTAAATGCTGGATTTGTTAAATCATCTTTTATTCCTAATATTTATTATATCAAATCAAATCTTTATTATGATCATAGACTAGCATAAATTTATTTTTGTGACTCATTTGGAATAGGTTTTGCCCTAAAATAAATGTTATCCAAGGATGGACTTTATTTTTTTGGAATAAATCATGTATAAAATCTAGCTCTCTAGTATGCTTTTCATTCCTAAGGCAGGGATTTCCCTCCAGACCACAAAATGGATCACTAGAGCAGAATTCTGGAAGAACATCTTTGCCCATTACAAATATAGTTTTAAGGGAAGTCAGACATCTCACATTTCTGGTTGAGAATCTACATCATGAATATGACCGTAAAGGGCACTACCTCAGAGATGCAAGACTGCTAACACCTTCTCCTCTATAGACTTCAGTCCCCCACTGTACAGGTAGTCCTTGACTTACAACAGTTCATTTAGTGACCGTTCAAAGTTATAAAAGCACTGAAAAAAGTAAAAAAAGTAACTTATGACCATTTTTCAAATTTGCAACAATTGTGGCATTTCCCACGGTCTCATGATAAAAATTCAGATGCTTGGCAACTAACTCATATTTATGACGGTCCAGGGGTCATTGCGACCTTCTGAAAAGCACAGTCAATGGGATTCATTGTCAGATTCATTTAACAACCATGTTACTAATTTAACAACTGCAGTGATTTACTTAACGACTGTGGCAAGAAAGGTTGTAAAATGGAGCAAAACTCTCTTACCAAGTGTCTCCCTTAGCAACAGAAATTTTGGGCTCAATTGTAGTCGAAGACTATCTGTATCTTTTGTGTCTTCTGAATGAGGACAACAAAAGCCAGGTGACCACTAAATGGCAGCAAAAAGTTAAGAAGTTGCCATCTGTTCTTTACATTTCATTTCTACTGCATAACAAACCTCTTCATTCTTAGGATTGCTCTGCATCTGGCCTCCCTTTTGCAGCTCTGGGATTTGTACAATTAAAGCAACATACAGAAGATGATTGGTAGGGACCAGACAAGGAATAATGGATGGAAACTGATCAAGATGGTAAATACCAGAAAATGTTTGCTCATAGAGGTGCTGAGGTGATGTGTAGAATGTGGAATGCACTGAAGTAAGTTGAAGAAGCATGGCCTTTTTTTTAAAGGATGAAAAGTCCTCTTTTCCCCATCCCACCCACCAGAAAAATTAAAGGTCTCTGGAACTAACCAATACGTATCCATAAGCATATAGTGCCACCAAGTGGTGGCAAACGAAAAGAGAATCCCCCAATGTCTTCCAGTAGCGCACTAGCAGCAACAGATCTAGAATTCAGAGCAGAACACATGTTCATAAACAAGCACCTTGTTTTTATTAGAAAATAAACATATAGAAAATAATTTCATATTTAAGAAAGTAAATACAAAAGTAAGGTGATTTCTTTTCCCTCTGAGGCCCTGCTTCTTTCAGCTGTGCTACCTGCAGGGATTTAGCAGTTGAGGCTTTTCCAAATGTGGATGGAAAAGATTTGATTCTTAATTTCTTTCTCTTTTTTTAATGCTGCCATTAGTAGCACAGATGCATGGCAAACACTGGCAGTCTGAGCATTGAGATCATCTATTCATAAAACAACTCAACCAATATTCTGCATACAAAATGTCCTTCATTGGCAAACATCTTATATGCCCCTCCCCACCCCCAATCCTTTCTTAAAGAGACCTTGACTTAACAGGAACTCAGCAATCCACTGATTCCTCTGAGTAAATAATTTCAACTACGGTAATTAAACTTTCCCAAACAAAACATTTGGTCAAACCAGAGGGAAGGGGGGAAATGTGCTTTAACACAGTCCCTGTTTGAGGAAGCAGATCTCATCAGCTAATTGAACACGAGATCAAAAACCTCACTGGAAAGATCCAGTCAAAACCAACCTCAGAAGATCACAGGGGAAAAAAGAGTCCTTGGAATGCAGCTGGGCAACAGACTAATCCCAGCCAAAAGTGAATGAGGGGGGAAAAGGCTGAAACTACTGAAAGGAAAATAATTCCTCAGAGCAAATGCTGGGGGAAAGCTCTTTTGCACAAACCATGATCAGAGACTCAATATCTTCTGTCAAAGTGGTTAAAAGTTAGCCCTGCCAGCCTTCTTGGGCATCAAAAACAGGGAGCACTGAGCAGCAGGATAAATTATCATGGCCCTAACCCCCTTTTTATGGAAATCGGATTTTCTCTGGAAAAAGGACTTAATTCACCTCAGATTCTTCTAGTGTTTTTTTTCATCCTGTCTGATAGTTAATTTGATAGGCAATTGCAGGTAATATCACTTGGACCAGGACTCACTCACTTTTGATGCTAACCCTACCCCCAAATTCACATACCCCACACATTTATTTATTATTTAACAAATTAATATAACTGCTGAATTCATTCATAGGTGGCTCCAATGCTATGGATTTTTTAAATGTTGTAAGACAATTACCTATCAAATTATCAAACATTTAAAAAAAACATTTTAAAAATCCACTGCATAACAAAAACTCATAGCAAACTCCCCTCCCCATGGTTGCAACAGCACACTCAAATCAGCCACTTGATTGGCTTCATCTCCATTTGTGGTTCCCAGGCCTGTTGCAATACCATGTTTTTAGGGCCTTTCAGGAAAGCAACATCTCTATATACCACAGAGCCTGTTGCTCTAGCAGAGTCTTTAAGTCTGCAAGCAAGAGTTGAGTTGAAAACCTGCCCCAGTTTTAATGATCAAGTGACCTGTCAGAGGTCAAGTGTCTCAGCCAATATTATATCACTCTTCATTCCTAGAAGTGGGGTGGAAAAGTACTTCATACAACATAAAAAAGGACATGGAGATAAATGGTTGGCTTTAATGCTGCCAATATGACTGTTTAATGACAAGCGGCATGTGAGCAAATATTGTAGAACTAGGGAATTAATAGTTATTTTTCATCTGGTATCATGTATTATTTATATGGCCCTTTTAATTTGTATATATATATATATGTATGTGTGTGTGTGTGTTTATTGCAGAGGGGACTTGAAATTCTTCTATAGCTGGAAAACATGGCACTAACACACACACACCTTGCAAAAATAAAAAAAAACCTGACTTATTTTTTCATACCTTCTACATGACAAATTTATTGTTTTGTTTATTTGCTTATATATATTTAGTTTCTTGTGGTCTATAAACTGTATGTTTTTTTAATTGTAGATCAAAAATAAAATAAGAAATGAGATATTAAACCCAGCTCTTCCGAGTCTAATCCAATTGCTCTTCTTTAATGGTCAGAGTCAGCCACTTTCAGAAAAATGTCCAGTGTACATTTCCTATAATGGTCACATTACAAGATATTCCCAGCGGCACTGGCTTAAAGGAAGACAAGGGAATGAAAGGCATACAACATTTGAGCACATCATGGGGCAGTGGTAGATTTGTTATCTTTATTTAGACATCTGGATTCCACTTGAAAACTTGGCTTTCTGTCAAGCTGAAAAATTGTTCAAAGCAGCATGGGGCAAAATGACTGAAAGGAAAAGTGCAACAATAAAATACAGCCCCGCCCGCCCCCCAGTGAACTGACCACACAACCTCGACTGGCCTCAGTTAATGCAATCCCTTGCAAAGTTTTCTCCCTTCTAAGAAGTCCTCCACCTCACTGCATCATGATAAAAGAAGAGGAGGGAGCTCCTGGCAGTCTTGCTTTAATTTAATTATTTTGGATATAACCTACTGAAAATATCTTAGTGGAATAATAACTGCTTGTATACTGTAATGGATCTCATGTAGGAGGTATTCCCAGTAGCATTGGCTGAGAAGGAGGCAGGGAAAAGACAAGCATATTAACAAAGATGATCATTATATGTCAGGATTATTATGGCAAGGAAAATCTTCGCAGCAAATCTGAAAGCTGCCTCGATAAGCCACTCCAGCAGTGAAATGGGCAGCATATAAATTTAATCAATAAAATAAAATAATAAAACAAACCCACTAGCCTACCTTGTGAAACCCAATGGTGTGGTGCTTACCATAGAGCAGATAGCCACAGGTGACAGCTACATTCAGTTTGACCAACCAAGGATCTCCCCTACAAGAATGAAGGAATGGAGACAAGGTCAAAAGACAAAGATCTGGTATTGAGAGAGGAGCCCCATTTCTAATTTATTAGATGCCCATTTTCCCCACCTTCCATCAGGCAACATCATGTGGCATTTTGAAAAAGAGCTTTTTAAGTCATTTCTACCCTAGTCGTTCAGAATTTCTTCTAGCATCAACTAGCCTATCTCGGGGCCAATATTTTTCAGGTTTGCTAAACACACACACACACACATATACACACACACATAATTTACATGTACATACACACACATACATGTACATATACACTCATACAACCCCTACACACATACAGAAGCAGCATGTAAAAAAGCTTGCTGCATTTATCAGAATGACACAAGCGCTGTTGCAGCATTGTACTGGAAGCTCTGCGTTTTTTGTATGTTTTGTATACGTTTTTGTACAAAACAAAACTTGCAAGGTTTCTTTCACAATGATACAATACTGCTTTCATTATTCTGTTTCATTCCTTCCCCCAATATAAAATAGGAGCATAAAATCCTGATAAAATTAAATAGTGTCCTACTCTATAGAATTATTCTAAATGATGCAGTAATAAATTTGGAACTGTAAATAAAGCTATATTGTTTCTACCTTCTCCTAGATTCAACCACCTGTGTTCTTTCTTTGTTCTCATGTCTAGTAATAATATGGTTCTGAACTACCGTATGGTTAGTTCTGTTATTTGAAATACCCTTAGAATTCCCACTTCATTTTTCAAGGTAGAAAATCAATCTTTAACTCAAAACGTCCATGAGAAATGGTAATCCACAAGAGATTAAAAGCAAAAGCATTAATATGTTTCTATGAAATTCTAATTTAGGGCCAAGATGTTTGTCAGCAAAATGTGATAGGTGATAGGAGTCAAGTTGCTAAAGCAGGAATCATTATTTCCCAGGCTTGAGAAAACTATTATGTCAATCTTTCAACTGCAGCCACCTTGAAGAGATGGGAAGACAAAGGAAGATGGCTAGGACTTAAATTCTGAAGTACAAACATATACCTTTTGACCCCTGTGTACTGTGTTAGGCTTCATTTTAAAATAGCTACTCTATTCAAGTTGTATTTGTGAGTCTTCTGCATTCAAATCTTCAATGTGGAGTTCAGAATCTAGAGTGTCTTGACTTTCAGCCATGCCATGTGCAAAGTCAAACAACAAAGAAACTGGACAAGTGAGATCAAGCAAGAATTGGGGAGAAAGAGCAGAAAGATAAGGTGTGGAATAGACAGAGGCAGTAATGGTATCAGTGCCTTCTTAGCTTTAGAATCTCCCATCAGCTCAACCCATTCATTGAAACAGGAGGCGTAGTTCTATGGAGCATATGTGGAATGGGATTAAAGAAAGGAGTGATTATGTCTTCGGCAGGAGTGTTTGCACCTTTTTAGGCTCAATGCCAAGGCCAGTTCAAATCCTCTTGCCTGGAGTGACCCTGTTTCCACCGCTCACATCCTAAAATCCAAGTATAACAAAGGCTTATTCTTTTTCAGCATAAAACAGTCCTTGTGCTTCTCAGCACAATGAAAACAATCATGCTCATATACACCTCCTCTTCTTCCTCTCTCCCTCTCTTTCTCTTGCCAGGGAGAGCAGGCTGCCAAATCTATACATGTGTGCCCCAGGAGGTATGGATGCAAGTCGATTGCCTGTTATTTCTTACCAGATGGGGTTGGCATTTACAGCATCGTCATACCAAAGGATGTAGACACAGAAGAGGCCGACTATCACTGCATGGAGAGTAGACACACATCTAAAGAGAACACATAAAGGTTATTAACATAATTGCAACACTAACTACACAATCTCTCTCTTGCAATATGCACGCAACTATTCTGTGCAAAGCACACTAGGCGTGGAACGTAACCTCTCAAGTTCCATGGAGATTCTTACAGTGGAAAGGTGAGAGAACTGCAAATCTCGCAACCATTCGTCCAGCCACATCCACCAGAGCCTCTCTCTACCTGGAATTCCATTCACTCTGCTTGACCGAAGGAAGGCTGGAGTAGCTGGGGCTCAAGGACAAGGACAGCTGGGGGCTGAGGGCTGAGAAGGAGAACTGGAAGGCTATGAAGCTGCCAGCCACAATGCAGTAACCCAAGCGAGTGAAGTCCTCCATTGAGTTTCAGTAGCACCTGCAAGTAGACAAAAGGTTCAGAGCAGAGAACAGAGTTGCTAGACCCTCTTCCAGCAAAAGGCGCCAGAACTAAGGGTAGACACAAAAAAGGGACCAATATTTTTAAACAGAGAGAAAAGATCAAAAGATCAAGACTGAAAATCATGACAAAACAAGATGAAGAAAATAAATAATTGTATGATGAAAAACTCTCCCTAAATCTGGTTGTGTCATATTGGGAAAGGGAAGTGAATCAAAAGTGGATCCTGGGGGGCAAAAAGAAGCATTGAAAAAGAATGTGGGAGTGTTGGACAGGACCTCAGCCAGAATGTTAAATTCCCCAAGAAGATGGCAAACATATGATTAATCAAATTCTCTCAGAAGAAGAGAGAAATTGAGACAAAGAAACATGGAGACAGCAGATAATATGTACAACATAAAAAATCACAAAATCACAAGTGAATTCCGAAGGGAGACAGTTAGGAGAACTAACAATATATAAAACTCACTATGCAAACCAAAATACAGCCAAAAATTGGCACAGCCATTTTGCAAAGAAGAAACCAGTTCTATGTAGGGCTAAGAACATGAAAAAAAGAAAGAAAGAAAGGCCCCTACTAAAAATTGATTACTGCTAATAAAGAACAGATAATTACTAATATTATTAATTGATTACTTATAATAAAGGACAGATAATACTAATAATACAGGACTAATAATAAAGAACAGATTATTAATAATAATAAAGGACAGTGGAGGAAAATATTAGGATGGACCATTCAGTTCTTGTTCCTTTTTCACCCACCAATAGTATCACTGTTTAATTGGCAAAAGTTTTTGCTCACCACAGACCTATTGACTCCCATGATATCCATGTTGTGATTACAGCATTGATATATAAATTTGCATTAAGTCATTAGCAGTCAAGTTGGATTGCTGACATTATCTTTACCTTATTTCAGAGTAAGTACATGTACTAAGTAACTATTTGCAAATGAATATACAGCTAATTCTATATGTCTATTCATTTTTTAAACCCCGTAATTCATTTTATCTATATATGTATATGATTTGTATGGCCATCCATGTCACACAGGTGATTCTGAGTGTACAAAGATTAGAAAGCAAACTTGTAGTATTCAACCTCAACTCCCAAGGTTAAAATAGCAGCCCCACTCAAAATCCAAGCTGTGTAATTGTTTGCTGCTGACCATTGGATGATGGTTTGCCTGGCCTTTACTTGAAAATTCATTAGAAAGAGTCATTATTTTCCTTGGAAGTTTATTCTAAAGTCTGCCTTTCACCAAAACTGAAATCACAAGGGGAAATTGTCATCATTGTCATCGTCAATTTTGTCATCACCTTCAGTCTCCTCTTACAGAATGGGCAACAATCACTGGTACTCCTCACTTAATGACTTCAATTGAGACTGGCAATTCCATCACTAAATGACACAATTCCGCCATGCTGACTGGGGAATTCTGAAGACCACCAAGCTGCCAAGGTTGAGAAACACTGACAGAGTCTCTAAAACACAATCAGCAAAACACAGAGCGCTTTGTTATCCTAAAATCTCTGGAATGCCATCCAGTCATATAACTCTAAGAGAAAGCTTTAATTTTACAATTAGGCTCCAAATCTTGTCGGCACATATACAGCTCCACACATGACTGCTCTGAACCTTCCCTTCCCCCCCACCCTTTGAGGAGCTAAATAGACAAAAGAGGGCTGAATTTAAAGCGATGCCTCTACCACTATAACTTTTATTTAAATAGGGCTGATACAGTTCTACAGAGGAATTACTGAATCTGTCATCTGCATCTCTATATCTGTCTGGTTAAGTTCTGCAACCCAACAAGACAGACACAGACTTCAGAGGATAATTCGAAATGCAGAAAAAACAATTGCTACCAACCTGCCTTCGCATTGGAGGACCTGTATACTGCACGAGTCAAAAAGAGGGCTGTGAAAATATTTACAGACCCCTCACATCCTGGACATAAACTATTTCAACTCCTACCCTCAAAACGATGCTATAGAGCACTGCACACCAGAACAACTAGACACAAGAACAGTTTTTTCCCAAACGCCATCACTAAACAAATAATTCCCTCAACACTGTCAAACTATTTATTAAGTCTGCACTACTATTAATCTTTTCATCGGTTCTATCACCCATCTCCTCCCACTTATGACTGTATGACTGTAATCTTGTTGCTGGTATTCTTACGATTTATATTGACTGTTTCCTAATATGATTCAATTGCTTATTTGTACCCTGTTGTACCTTATGATTCTTGACAAATATATCTTTTCTTTTATGTACTCCGAGAACGTATGCACTAAGACAAATTCCTTGTGTGTCCAATCACACTTGGCCAATAAAGAATTTTGTTCTGTTCTGTTCTGTTCTGTTCTGTTCTGTTCTGTTCTGTTCTGTTCTGTTCTATTCTATTCTATTCTATTCTATTCTATTCTATTCTATTCTATT